>PVJS01038905.1:0-19161 GCA_004027185.1 Glis glis
ATCCCAGTACTTTGGGAGGCAGAGACCGGAGGATCCGGGTTCGCGGTCAGCCTCAGCTCCCTCACTCTCTATCCCTGTCTCTCCTCTCTCTCTCTCTCTCTCTCTCTCTCTCTCTCTCTCTCTCTCTCTTTAGTGAGGCCCTCCGCAACTTCGTGAGACCGGGTTTCAAAATAAAGTATAAAGAATAGGGCCGGGGGCGTAGCGCGGAGGTAGAACGCCCCTGGGTTCAATCCCCGGTACCGCAAAAAAAAAAAAAAGAAAGAGAGTGCGAATGCGCATCAGGTCTCTGCTTGACCCCTCCTGAAGTCCCCTACTGCCCTCTAACCAAATCCGACCCTCTCTGCTGATCTCCCAGGTCACCCTGCGCCACCCCGTTCTCCAGGATCTGGTCCCCTGGCGGCCTGCCCTCTGTCCCGTTCCCAGCCTCCCTCACGTTCTCTCTCCATGGCCCGCTTCCTCCTGGCCTTTCCCCTAGCCAGCCTCAGCAACTCACCGAGACCCTGTTTCAAAATAAAAATAAATAAAACGGGCTGAGGGTGTAGCTCCAAGGTCGAATGCCCCTGGGTTCCATCCCCAGTGGTCCCAGGCTCTCAGGCGAATGACAGCGATGTCCCCTGGCCATCGGGGGCAGTGACCTCCGTCCTCCTGTTTCAGGGTGAGAATGAGAGTCCATTAACATGGCAAGTTGGCGAGGGGGAAGTTGGCTAGGATTCAGTTGAGCATTTACTTAAATGTTTAAGTCTTGGCTGAACAAATGAAGGGGAGTTGAGACTCACTCTCGGTCATCCTCTGGCCTCGATGTCCTTGTATGTAAAATGGGCCTGAGACTAGTCAGATGACAAAGTTAGAATGGACATAAAATGAAGAGAGAGTCTATAAACCATGGCTCCAGGCTCCTGCCCAAAACCTGAGTGGGAGCAGATCTTTCCAGAACCCTCAGCTTTCAAGGTCTGTAAGTCCACATTTTTTTACAGAAGCAGTCAGAGACCCCTTGCTGTTTTCCCTGATGCTCAAAAGACATAAAATAGAGCCAAGCGTGGTGGCACACACCTGTAATCTCAATACTTGGGAGGCTGAGAGAAGAGGATCATAGGTTCGAGGCTAGCCTCAGCAAGTAGTGAGACTCTCAGCAACCTAGTGAGACCCTGTTTCAAAATTAAAAATAAAAAGGGCCAGGGGTATAGCTCGGAGGCAGAATGCCCCTGGATTCAATCTCCAGTACCAAAAAAAAAAAAGACATAAAATAGAAATCTGATTTATAGTACCCCCAACAACGCAGGACAACCAAGTTCCTCCCTCCTGGAGAAAGTCTACGCAGCCTGTACAGCAGAAATGGATGAGATACTGGGGGCAGGTTTGAATCCTGACTCAGCTTCTTATTGGTTGTGTCTTCCTGGACAAGCGGGTTCACCTTCTAGAACCTCAGTTTCCTCATCTATAGCAAGGGAGATAAGATTAGTATGCATGAGGTGCCACACCCGTGGGTATAGTAGGTTCCTCCTAAGCAGTAGCTAGCATTGTTATTGTGTATTTTATTACTACCATTGTTGGTATTATTATTGGGACTTGGGGGAGACGGGCAGTCTGCCACACCGCCTCTGGTCACGCAACAAAGGAACGTTGCTCTCTCATGTCCTGCAGAGGAAAAAGCAATTTGCTGTCTCTCTTCCCACTTGAGTTGATTGCGGTTTCTTCCTGATTAATATTTATGAGGCTGGCTCTATGCTTTGGCAGGGAAAGGACCCTGTTTGCTGAGCAGAGGTCTATAAATCTATATGGTAATTACCCTCCCTCCATTCCAGGTACCCCCCGAAGCAAAGATAACCGAAACAAGGCACCCAAGAGTTAAATGGCAGGGGACCCGTCCATGGAGCCAGCAGGCGTTCAAGGACTCTGTGGGAAGGATGCTGGGGAAGCAGAGTTCCTAGGTCTCCTGGGATGTCAGGGTTAGCGGGGTGCTCAGAGGGGGGCCATGCTCATGCCGCCTGCTCCTGCCCACCCGACCCCAAGTCACTGAGAACCAGCACTCCACAGCTGCAGGGCCAGGTCAAGGTCCAGGGCTGGCCAATTAGCATAGCCACGCCCCCCGTCTCCAGTGATTGGTTTATAATGAGCACTTGACTCAAGCTGGTCCAATCAGAATGAACCTCGGGACTCTACCCCAAGAAAGGTGATTACTAAAGTGGGAAAATGTTGCTTTGAGGTTCCTGCGTTGATTGGCTTGGGAGGAGCCTGCCCAAGCAGGGAAGCCACACAGAACCCCATGATAGATAAAAGGTGTGTGTGTGTGTGTGTGTGAGTGACTGGGGATTGAACCCAGGGGCATTCTACCTCCAAGCCACACCCCCAGCTCTATTTTCTTTTCTATTTTGATATAGGGGCTTGCTAAGTTGCTGGGGGCGTCGCTAAGTTGCTGAGGCTGTCCTCAAACTTGTGATCCTCCTGTTTCAGCCTCCCAAGTATTGGGATTGAATTACAGGCCAGCACCACCATACACAGCAGAAGAAAGGAATTTTTTTTCCTTTTTTTTTTTTTTGGCGATACTGGGGATTGAACCCAGGAGCATTCTACCTCCAAGCTACACCCCCAGCCCTATTTTTTATTTTTTATTTTGAAACAGGGTCTCACTAAGTGTGGCTGGCAGCGAACCTGCGATCCTCCAGTCTCAGCCTCCCAAGTACTGGGATCACAAGCGTGTGCCACCACGCTGGGCTAGAAGAAAGGAATTCTTGATGAGCCCATGTGAGGGCTTGCCAGCTGTGCCTAAAATCAACACCCCGGCTTTACAATTATATCAACCAATTATTCATCTTTGCTTTAATCCGGTTGAGTTTGGTGTCTGTCACTTGGAACCAAAATAATCCCATTATAATTTATCCCTTCATTTGATAAAGATACTGAAGTCCAAAGAGGAGAGGAAACTTGTTCAAGGTCATTCGGCAAGCCTGGGGTGGAGGCCTGTGTGGATTGCAGGAACTTGAGCGCACTTTGATTTCTTTTCTTTTCATTCCTTTTTTGTTTGTTTTTTGTTCTGTTTTGTGGGGGGGGAGGTATTGAACCCAGGGGCATTCTACCTCTGAGCTCCACCCCCAGCCAGTTTATTTTTTTATTTTTTGTTTTTAAAACAGAGTCTCACTATGTCGCTGAGGCTGTCTTTGAACCTGCAATCCTCCTGTCTCAGCCTCCCAAGTACTGAAATGACAGGCATATGCCACCAAGCCCCGCTTGATTTCTGTGTTTTAAAAACACCCAGCTGGTCATGTGATGGTGATGTACATCTGTCATCCCAGTACTTGAGGCCAGCCTTAGCAATTTAGCAAGACCCTGTTTCAAAATAAAAATAAAAGGGCTGGGGGTGTAGCTCAAAAGTATAATGCTTCTGTGTACAATCCCCAGCAACAACCAACCAATGAATCATTAAATAAATAAGTACACCCACTAGACAAAGCTTTTCTTTTTTTTTAAGTGCTGGTGTGGCATGATATGGGCGTGGCATGAAGAAATGGCACCACCCCATGGGAACTGCGCATGTGCAATCTTTCGTGGGAGGAGGGGAGTTGGCTAGACAGTGGTTGGAAATCCCGTTGATACCTCCTGTGTGAGTAGATCATAGTATACCACAGAAATCCTGGACGCAGGAGTCCTGCTTTGAAAATCCATGCATCATCTCACCCGTAATCCCTTCCCCTTAAATAATTTTGCTTAAGGAAATTATCTAAAAGGCATATGAAAGCCAGCATGGTGGCCCATGGCTGTAATCCCAGTATTTGGGAGGCTGAGACAGGAGGATCACAGGTTCACAGCCAGCCTCAGCAACTTAGAGAGACCCTCAGCAACTTAGCGAGACCCTGTTTCAAAATAAAGTATAAAAAAATAGGGCTGGGGGTACAGCTCAAAGGTAGAATTCCCCTGGGTTCAATCCCCAGTACCACAAAAAATAAATAATAACAATAATAATAATAATAATAATAATAGGCCTACAAAGATTTAGGTGCAAAATTGCCCATCGCTGTTTTGGTTAATAAGGCAATTTGGGGAGAGGGGAAACCTTACAAGGGAAAAGGATTCAGTAAGTGGGACACAGCCATAAAATAAAATATGCTCATAAAATAAAATGCTATGAAATGATTGAAAATCATGATATAGAAGAGTAGTTTATTATACCGGAATGTGCACACAATATATCAGGCAGAAAAGGCAGGCTGCTCTCTGATTTATACCATGTGATACCATATGACCCGAATTAAGGAAGGAAGCAGCAGTGTCCGCGTCCATGCGCTTCTGGGGTCACAGCGTAGACTACAGACAGCGCCGGCCAGCCCAAGTGTTGCCGGTGTTTATCTCTGGCTAATATTTATTTGCTTCTTTGTGCTTTTCTGTGGTTTCCAAATATACTACAATGAACATGTGTTACTTATGTAATCAGAAAAAAAAATCGAAGTATAATATTTTAAAAAATGACGCAGGTTGGGAAGAAATAAGTGGGCCAGGGAACAATGAGGAGGACGTGGCACAGCCTCTCTCTCAGCCACTTCGTGGGCCTCGCGGAGGCTACAAAATAACTGCCTCAGCAACAAGAGATTTGCACCCATAATCGGAATAATTACAGTAGCAAAGGGGTTCAGAAGCAGAAGCGCTCTAAATGGGCAATACACAATAGCTTAATTCTCCCAATTAAGAGAATAAGCATTTATTAGCTCCATGATACAGGTGAAAGGGCTGAGGCTCAGAGAGGGTGAACTTCTTGCTCAAGGTCACACAGCAAGCGGCAAGGTATTTGGAATTCAGACCCTGTCTATGTGATTTGAGATTGAGCTTGAACCCTGGTTGGACTGAGCCTCTAGCCTGCTTCCAGGGGAGGGGAGCCCCGAGCCGCAGCTCCTGTTCCACTAGCAGGAAATTGTCCACATCCCTCGTGACGGTCCTGTGATACTACCCCTCTGTGGGAGGACCAGAGGGGCCCCATTGTCCCGGGCAGGTGACAGAGGCTAAGAAATGGCCCCGAGGTTGTCCTCTACCGCTTTGCTCATCCCTCGGCCAGCCCAGCGCGGGCTGCGGCTGTCTGGGCACCTCTCCTGGGCCCTGGCTTTCCAACCGCCCTGTTAATTAGCACAATCCATTTGTCCACGCCCGCCACGCCGAGTCCACAGCGGCCTGTCTGTAGCCAGCGGCCGCCACACGCTACGGTAATGGACGCCGGGTCCGCAGAGGGCTCTATCGCTTTCCACCTCCACCGTGTCCTGACACAACATCTATCCCTCCAGTGAGCAGCAGTAAAGGGCTTTGGAGAAAGAAAGCAGAGGAGAAAACTCCCTGGCCCAACCGTGGAAACAATGCTCCTGGAAACAGTGCTCCTGGCCCAACCGTGCAGAGCCGCGGCCGAGAGAGCGCTTTCAATCTAAGATCTGAGAAGGGAAACCGCCGTGCACAGACGCATCCACATTCTCTCGCCCAAATCTGCCCTGCTCAGGACTACATGTGTCCATCATTCCTCCAGCATTTATTGATCGCCTGCTGAATACTTGGGATGGTGCTGGGCCCCGAAAAAGACACAGCAGGTTCTTGTTCGCAGCTTGGAGCTGAGAGGGAACAGCGGAGGGGCAGCCAGAGAGCGCGACCATCCAGGCCCAGGGGCACGCCCTCCTCTGTTTATTCACTCGGGAGATATTTATTTTATTTTATTTTATTTTATTTTATTTTATTTTATTTTTGTGGTACTGGGGATGGAACCCAGGGGCATTCTACCTCCGAGCTACACCCCAGCCCTGGTTTTTTGTTTTTTTTTTTTCGCGCAGCACCGGGCATTGAACCCAGGGGCATTCTACCTCAGAGCTAGACCCAGGCCCTATTTTTTATCCTTTATTTTGAAACCAGGTCTCACGAAGTTGTGGAGGGCCTCACTAAGTAGCTGAGGCTGGCCGCGAACCCAGATCCTCCTGTCTCAGCCTCCCAACTCGAGAGATATTTAATGCACAGCTAATCGGTGTCCCCAGACTGTGCTGGGACTGGAGATGCTGCAGGCCAGGTCCTCGGGGCAGCAAAGATCGCCCTACAGAGGCGCGCCCGTGGAGGAGAGGTGAAGGGGACCTAACCAGGTGGCGAGAGAAAGGGAGGCTCCAAACAGGCTAGAGGCAGCCTCGGCCTCCACCATGGGAGGCCCTGGAGCCAAGGTGGCCCTCCAGCATCGTCCCAAAACTGGCCGAAGGACCAGGCTTTATACCCCATTGCAGCGAGTCGTGAGATGCGGGGCCACGCGGGCAGGGCCAGTCCTTGGGGGAAGGTTCTCCGCAGCTGAGATGTCCCCGCAGGGGCTGGCAGTAGAGGGCTGTCCACCGACGGCCTCCGAAAAGACCGCCCGCCTGTGCCCCTCTGTGTCCACCAACAGGAGAGACCAATGAACCTGAAAATCACCACTACCCTGCAAGATGGGCGTGATGGAGCATGCCTGTCATCCCAGTACTTGGGAGACTTGAGACAGGAGGATTGCAGGTTCAAGGCCAGCCTCAGCAACTTAGCAAGACCCTCGGCAACTGAGTGAGAGCCTGCTTTAAAATACAAAATAAAAAGTTGCTCACAGGGAGAATGCCCCAGGGCCAGTCCCCAGCACCACAAAAAAAGAAAAAGATAAAAAGAAACAAATGGCCCATAAATGTATGAAAAAATGTTCAAGATCATTAGCAATCAGAGAGATGCAAATCAAAACTACCCTGAGATTTCAATAACTCCAATTAGAATGGCAATCATTAAAAACACAAATGACAACAAATGCTGGCGAGGATGTGGAGAAGTAGGAACTCTACTACACTGCTGGTGGGATTGCAAATTAGTGCAACCACTTTGGAAAACAGTGTGGAGGATCCTCAGAAGAATGGGAATGAACTTACCGTATGACCCAGCAATACCACTTCTAGGCATCTACCCAAAAGGATGGAAACCGAATTACCAGACTAATGCATGCGTATCTATGTTTATAGCTGCACAATTCACAATTGCCAAACTATGGAACCAGCCAAGGTGTCCATCGACAGATGAATGGATTACAAGACTATGGGATATGTACACAATGGAATTTAACACAACCATCAAGAAGAACAAAATTACGTCATTTGCAGGGAAATGGGTGGAATTAGAGAACATTATGCTAAGTTAGATTAGTCAGGCACAAAATGTGAAAAGTCGGATGCGCACCCTAATATGCAGAAGCTAGGGAGAATAGGGCGTAGGGGGGTGTCCAAACAAAGATGGAGAAAACCTCAGATGAGTAAAGAAGGCGACCTCAGATGAGAAAAGAAGTGACAAAGGAGAAGCGAGGTACTAACTACAAGAGGGATTCATTCTAAGAGGATGTGTTCAGGGCGGGCTTCCCAGAGGAGGTGACATTTGAGCTGGGTTATGAAGGCTGAGTAGGAGTTCATAGGTACGTGGGAGCAGAAGGAGAGCTCAGAGAGAAGGAAACAGTCCACGTAGAGCTGCAGAAGTATGGAGGCACAGCCAGGACTGGACAGAAAGAAGAATGTGGACCCTGAACTAGACCTGGAGTGCCCATTTCTCCCGAGGGTTGAGGGGTGTTCGGTGTGTGCTGGGAACCAGCCACTAAAGCAGCCAAGTCCCTGCTCTGAGCCGCTTATGCCCAAGCGTTTCGGGTGGTACTTTGGTAACTTGGGACAATGCCTCCCCGGGACCTTCTGCTTTTTCAGCCAGAGGAACAACAAAGCGGTCCTGGCCGGTCATGTCTCCATGGCGGACAGTGACGACATGGGCATTTTGATGCAAAGCCTGGGCAGCTCTTGGGGGGTTGGGGGAGAGAATCCCCCTGGGCCAGAGCCGCTGCCTCAGGCCTGGGCCATCCGCTCCCTGCCCATCTCCATGGAGACTTGGTGATTACGTCTCTCTCTGTAATGGTTTGGATTTAGAAGGTCCCCCAGCCCTCATGGTGGAAAACAGGCAGCCATATTGGAGGCGGGGCTTAGTTGCCAAGGAGCGGTCCTGGGGGCGTGGCCTTAGCATGATATAAGGCCCCTCCCCTCCCTCTCTCTTTCTTGCTTCTTGCCTCCCTGATGTGAGAGCAGAGGACTTGCTCTCTCCCTCTCTTTGCCTCCCGCTGCCATGACCTGAGCTCCGCAGACCCGGCCTGACATGGGCTGAACCTCTGACGTACACAGAGCTGTGAGCGATACATCTTCCTCCCTCTGAGTTGTGGCCAGGCTTCCAGGGTCATGGCACTGAGGGTGTAGACCAGAACACTCTCGAATGCCCACTTCTTTCAGACTCCGGAAACCTGGCTGCTTCGGCTGCCAACCATATCTACAAATGTCTCTCGAATACAGTCCCTTGGCGCGCACGTGTGCATGCACACGCACACACACACACACACACACGCACACACAATCAAAATCCAAAGTCTGGTTTCTGCTGAGCACATATTGCTTTGGCACCATGGTAAAGGTGAAAAATTATAAGTAGGATCCAGGTACGTCTGGGACCATCTGATGTGCATTATACAAATACATAAATTAACAGCACCACACAAAACAAATTAAAACAGAATGAAGGAAAGAATTCACATTTCCGCCCCCACCACAAAGCATGGGTGCTTTGAGTCTTGGTACATTTCCTTCTAGTTTTGTTCTGACCGTTGTATGTGATGTTGTGAATGTGTCTTTCCGTTGTTGAGATTAACCACCCATGCACTCCACAGCATCAGGATGGTCCAGGTTGACATTCATATGCTGTAACCACCACTTTTAATGACTGTATAATATTCCACTGAGTGAAATGGTGCGGGATTTCTTGGCCCTAATAGTAGACATTTTGGAAAGTTTTTCAATTTTTTTTCTGTTACAAGTAACACTTCAATAGAAACGCTTCTATTCATAAAGCTTTTATTTCATATTTAGGATTATTTCATAAAAAAGGAACCTCAGAAGTATAGTTAGTGTAACCAACATCATAAATGATTTAAAGAACTTCAATACCTTACCTCCGCCTTCCCTTTGTTTTCTGCAGGCGTTTCCATTGATACATGCGACCTCCGGCAAAGAATAAACCCAACGATGTGTTTTCCCTTGATTTTATTTTCTTACACAAGTCAACCCCGCTCGTCATAGAACAGCACTACAAGTTTTTAATAAACCTAAATAGAGGTTTCTTCCCCAAGGTCATGCCATCCATCTTTCTATCAGATCCAGACAATTCAGTCTGTTCCATTCTTACAGGGGCTGCCTCCCATCTGAGTGGGTTACTATAGCAGCACAGAAAACATAAAGTAACCATTAGCTCTTGTGAGCTCAGCATGGCCATACAACAAGGCATTTAAGGCGCCCACATCCACGGAGCCAGGCTTTAGAATTTTCCAACAATAGTCCCCTGTTTATGATCCCTCTAGAAGGTTCTGTTCACTTCCAGAATTGACTGCTGCAACAAGAGTAAATGTTCAGAGAGTCACCACAGCCCTCCTGCCGAAAAGGTCTGCTTTGTCACCATTAAATCCATGCAAAGAGACCTCCAGTATTGGGGGGCTCATTCCTGAACCCCTTGCCCCTTGCTCTGTCTCCTTCTTGCTCCCCACCGTGACCTCCTGACTATTTCCAGCTTACAGCCTTCCTCCCTTCTGAGTGCACCCTGGCACAGGGGCCCCCTCTGAGGCGCTGGCTTCTGAACATGAGCACGCGTGGCCAGCTCTTGGACTCTGCACCCCACTGCCGTCCAGTGTGCCAGCCCACCCTCTCCGTTCCCTAGTCGGGGGAGATAACCTTCTAATTGACAGATGCACTCATTAGATTCTTCACTGCTGTGACCAAAACACCTGACGAGCACAACTTAGAGGAGGAAAGATTTATTTGGGTTCACCGTTTTAGAGGTCAGTCCATGGTCTGCCAGCTCCAAGGCAGAAAAATCATGGTGGCAGGGTGTGGTGAAGGAAAGTTGCTCAGTTCATGGCAGTGGGGAAGCAGAGAGCCAGAGGAAGAGACCAGGGAGGCATAGTCCCCAAGGCCACTCCTCCAGCTACACCCCGTCTACCTACAGTTACCACCCAGTCAATCCATTCAAGTGACTAATCCATCAATGGGTTTATGCACTGAGACTAGAGCCCTGATTCAGTGATTTCTTCTCTGAACATTTCTGCATTTACCAGCGCATGAGTTTTTCTGGGGAATAGCACAGATCCAAACCATCAGAGCCTCCCTCCCTGCCCCTAGAGTCCACTCTGCAAGAGCTGGATCTTTCTAATGAAGCTGGAGTCGGCTCTGGTTAGAAGTGTCCAGTGGTTTTTCCATCGGACTTTGGATCCAAATATTAGCCATCTTCTCTGCCCCGCCAACCCTGCAGCCGGCTGTAATTTCCCCATGGTCTTGCAATCTGCACATAGACATCCTAACTCTCACCTGGGCCTTTCTCCCGCCGCTTCCTCGGCCTGCAATGCCCTCTCCTCCCTCTTCACTGTCCGCCTCCAAGTCTTTGTTTAGGGGTCACCTCCCAGTCCCTAGGACTAGGGGCACTTATATAAGAGTCTCTAGCCTTCCCTGACAGCTCACTGAATAGAACTTGGACCCCTGTGGTACCTGGTCCAAGTTCTCTGCTTTCCCCACACTCAACACTATGCATTGGGTACTTCTTATTATTTATGGTAAAATGCATATGATACAACATTTATCATCTTAGCCATTTTTTTTTGCGATACTGGGGATTGAACCCAGGGGCGTTCTACCTCCAATCTACACCCCCAGCCCTATTTTTTATTCTTTATTTTGAAACAGGGTCTCACTAAGTTGCGGAGGGCCTCACTAAGTAGCTGAGGCTGGCCGTGAACCTGCGATCCTTCAGTCTCAGCCTCCCAAGTACTGGGATTACAAGCGTGCGCCACCACGCCTGGCCACCACACCCATCTTGCTGGGTAATTTTTTATAGTTTGTCTCCACCCCCAGGGCTATAGGATTTGTAAGGCAGGTAGCCTGTCTATTCTGCCCATCAGTGTATTTGAGTACTTAGCACAGTACCTGGCACATGAAGACACTCAGTAAATACTTATTGAATGAATGGATGGATGGATGGATGAATGAATGGATCAACTGTTGTTTGGCGATCCCTCTGGCTGCACCGTCTTTCAGCTCAATGCCCCTCTTGGCATCTTTTCCTGACAGTCATCCTGGTGGCCAGGCCCCAGCTGGACCCCTTCAAGCACGTACCCAGAATGTAGCCACAAGAGTTAAGTTCTGCCGGGCGTGGTGGCGCACGCTTGTAATCCCAGTACTTTGGGAGGCAGAGACTGGAGGATCCGGGTTCGCGGCCAGCCTCAGCTCTCGCTCTCTCTCTCTCTCTTTCTCTCTCTCTCTCTCCTTAGTGAGGCCCTCCGCAACTTCGTGAGACCCGGTTTCAAAATAAAGCATAAAAAAAAAATAGGGCCGGGGGTGTAGCGCGGAGGTAGAACACCCCTGCGTTCAATCCGCGGTACCAAAAAAAAAAAAAAAAAAAAAAGAGTTAAGTTCTTTCTTCTGCTGCTCACCACGGCTTTTCCCCGATGGCTAAAATCCTATTTTATGGGAAGCTGCAGTCTTTGCTGATTTTCCCCCCTGCAATGAATAACATTTCGGTTCACTGCAAGCAGGAGCGTCTCCTGCAACAGTGCCAAGAACAAAACCTTAAGAGAATAAGAGAAGGGAGAGAAATCAGCTCAGTCAGGCGAAAATGAGCCACGGAACCCCCGGGAAGCTGCCCGGAGCCAGAGCCCCGCAGGACGCCAGGGCCGGGACACTGCTGCGGGGAAGCGGGGAAGCGGGGTTCACCCGGCGGGCGAGCTGGGCGCCAGGCTGGGCCGGGGGCGGCTCTGCCTGCAATGACAGGCTGTGTTATTAGATGTGAGGTCCCCTCGGCAGGACGTCAGCTCAGAGACGCTGAGAGGAGAGAGACGAGGTGGATATGCGTCTCGGCAGTGCTTTCAAGCAGAAATAGCCACGCATTAGGCTGGAGGCCGAGTGCCAGAGAGAGAGAAGCGCTCCGCCTGGCAGAGGGGGCAGGGGCAGAGGCCCGGGCGCCCTGTGCTGGGTGAGCTGAGCGGGGCCCACGCATCCTCACGCTCACAGCGCTGGCGGCCTGGAAGGGACGCAGCAGAAACGGGGTCTGGGTGGCCGGAGGAGGCAGCCCCATCCTCATCCCCACCATCCGCTCCTCAGGTGGCCCCCCTCCAGGAGCCTGTCCACCCCGTCACCTGGAACCGTCTCTCTCCTTTGAGCCTCCTGACTCCCTAAAGCAACCGAAACAGAGGTGAGGCTGCATGATGCCCGCAGAGCAGAGACCGTGTCTGTCTTGTAAACTGCTGCCTCCTTGGCACCTAGAGCTGCCCTGGCCTGCCATGGCACCCAGTAAATGCAGAGGGAAGGAAGGAAGGAAGGAAGGAAGGAAGGAAGGAAGGAAGGAAGGAAGGAAGGAAGGAGTCGCTTTTTTGACAGTACTGGGGATTGAACCCAGGGGCATTCTACCTCCAAGCTATACCCCCAGCCCTGTTTTTAATACTTTATTTTGATATAGGGTCTCACTGAGTTGTGAAGGGCCTCACTAAGTAGCTGAGGCTGGCCACAAACCCACCATCCTCCGGTCTCAGCCTCCCAAGTACTGGGATGACAGGCGTGCGCCACCACGCCCGGTTGGCACCTGCAGATTTTTAACTTCTAATTAGTTGATACTAAATACTGAAGTTCAGAAAGTTTTCACTTTTAATTCTCTAAAGCCTTCATATAATTAAGTCATTGGCAAACGGTTATTGAGCACGTGGTCTTTGCCAGGCCTGCGGAGGCACTGGAGGTTCAACTGTGATTTGAAGGAACGGTTCTTTCCTTCATTCATTCCAGTAACACCTGTCATACTCTCTCCCATGTCCACACTCACACACCCACAGCCTCATGCTTACACACAAACACAAGCCACACACGCATTCTTACTTACAGTTATAGTCACTAACACACACTCTAACATACACAATTACGGACAAACATGAGTGTGTGTCTGAGTGTGTCTGTGTGTGTATATGAGAGCGAGTGTGTCTGTCTGCTGTGTATTGCACATGAGGGCCACAGGACAGGGACTCTCTGGTCTATTCACCCTGGAGCATTAATTCAGAGAACAGGTTTAAGAAATACTGTGTGGCCTGGGCGTGGTGGCGCATGCCTGTAATCCCAGCACTTGGGAGGTTGAGACAGGAGGACCACAGGTTCAAGGCCAGCCTCAGCAACTTAATGAGACCTTGTCTCAAAATAAAAAATAAGAGAGCTTGGGGTGTAGCTCAGTGGTAGAGCACCCTTGGGTTCAATCCCCAGTGCAAGAAAGAGAGAGAGAGAGAGAGACAGAGAGAGAGAGACAGAGAAAGAAAGAAAGAAAGAAAGAAAGAGAAAGGAAGGAAGGAAGGAAGGAAGGAAGGAAGGAAGGAAGGAGAAGAAGAAGAAAGAAAGAAAGAAAAGAAAGAAAGAAAGAAAGAAAGAAAGAAAGAAAGAGGGAGGGAAGGAAAGAAGGAAAGAAGGAAGGAAGGAAGGAAGGAAGGAAGGAAGGAAGGAAGGTAGACATTATGTTAAGTGAAATAAGCCAGGCATAGAAAGACAAATAACACTTGTTCTCACATATACATGGAAACTAAAGAGCCTGATAGGAGGAGAGAGTGGAAGTGTGGTTACCAGGGCTGGAAGGAGCGCGGGGAGGGAGATGGAGACGGGATGGGTCACGGGTCCAGGGGTGCAGTTGGATAGGAGGAACTGCTTCTAATGTAGGGTTGCTCTAATGTAGGGTTGGATAGGAGGAACAGCTTCTAATGTAGGGTGCTTGGTAGGGTTACTATGGTTGGCAGCAATTAACCGAATATTTCAACATTGCACCTAGAGAGGATTTTGAGTGTTGCCCACACAAAGAAGCAACAGATGTTGGGGTGATGGATAAGCAGAATACCCCATCCGATCATTACATGCTGTATACATGCATTGAAATGCCACACTGCACCCCATAAATACGTGCAGTTACTATGTGCAAATTGGAACTATAAATAAGCCCGGCACCGTAGCACACACCTGTAATCCCAGGTTGGGGAGGCTGAAAGCAGGAGGATGGCAGGTTCGAGGCCAGCCTCAGTAATTTAGCAAAGTCCCTCAGTAGCTTCACGGGACGCTGTTTCAAAATAAATAATAAAATAGGGCTAGGGGTGTAGTTCAGAGGTAGAATGCCCCTGAGTTCAACCTCCAGTACCCCAAAACAAACAAACAAAAAAATATAAATAAGCCAGGTGTGATGCCACACCTGTAATCCCAGTACTTGGAAGGCTGAGACAGGAGGATCGCAGGTTCAAGGCCAGCATGCGGTAATGGAGCAAAACCCTGTTTCAAAATAAAAAGGGCTGGGGACATAGCTCAGAGGCAGAGGATACCTGGGTTCAATCCCTAGTACACCCCCCCACACACACACACACACAGTCGTTATTAAAATGCAAAAGGAAGAGCCGGGCATGGTGGCGAATGCTTGTAATCCCAGTACTTGGGAGGCTGAGACAGGAGGATCGCAGGTTCACGGCCAGCCTCAGCAACTTAGTGAGGCCCTCAGCAACTTAGTGAGACCCTGTTTCAAAATAATGAATAAAAAGTAGGGCTAGGGGTGTAGCCTGGAGGTAGAATGCCCCTGGGTTCAATCCCCAGTACCGCAAAAAATAAAAAAATGCAAAAAGAATGAATGAAGGAAGGAAGGAAGGAAGGAAGGAAGGAAGGAAGGAAAGGAGGGAGGGAGGGAGGGCGAGCAGGCATTGTGGGTAAACAGCTGCTGGACAGAATGAATGAAGACCTGGCCCTGGGACCCTGGAGGCGTCCGGCCACCTTCTCACAGCGAGGCTGAGATGGACGCGAGGAGACGGGCGGGCAGTATTGGTCTTGGAAAGCAGGGTCGCGGCCCTGGATACACGCGCACCCCTGGAAATATCTCCCGAGACGCACAGCTCGTGTCTCCTCGTTACTCCTGCACGGGGCTCAGGATCGCTTGGGTTCGTGGGTGGTGTCCGTGATGGTGATTAAACCGCGTTTTCTCCCCCAGCCCAGCGCCCCGTCCCTCGGCCACCTTCCTAGCACGGGGAGCAAAGCTGTCGATTGCCCCCGGAAGGGAGGCCAGCAAGGAAAAGAACGGGGAATCAAAGTATCGGCTTGGGGTTTTTGGGTGTTTGTGGATCTGTAACGGAAACCGTGGTTTTGAAAGCCATGGATTTCACCTGAAAATGTCAAATGTTTGAGCAGAAAAAAAAAATAAAAGCCTTTCCCTTCTGTGTGAAGTCGGGGCTTCAAATATCAAGAACCTAGAGCTTAAAGCCAAGACTGTAGGAGAGTCTGAGGGCGTAATCAATTTTTCTCTGCTAGTGGAATGAAAGGGAATCTGCAGGCTCCCTCGGAAGGGCTCCGGGGCCCTCACCTGCAGGCAGAAAGCAAGGCGGGGGGCTCTGGGAGTCCCTAGACTGAGGTGCAACCAGGGCCCCGCTTCCCAGCCGCAGGGGCGTCCATGAGACTCACGGCCCTGTGGCTCCCAGGCCGTGGGCTATCGCGAGGCCGAAGGAGCTGTCCAGACCCAACGAGGCCACTCAGAGCTCCCCAGGGTGCGTGAAGCCACCTCCTTGAGTGGCAATTGAAACAAAAAGAGTGGCCAGCCAGGTGTGGTGGCACACACCCGTAATCCCAGCTACTCGGGAGGCTGAGGCAGGAGGATGGCAAGTTTGAGGCCAGCTTGGGCAACTTAGTGAGGCTCTGGCTCAAAATAAGAAATAAAAAGGGCTGGGGGTGGAGGGCAGTGGTAGAGCACCCCTGGGTTTGATGATGATGATGATGAGGAGGAGGAGGAGGAAGAGGAGGAGGAGGAGGAGGAGGAGGAGGAGGAGGAGGAGGAGGACTGAGGACTGCAGGTGTTGAGGGCTTTGGGAATTAGCAAGGTGATGGCTGCCTCCTGAGATCTGGCAAGAAGCCAGCCGAGCCAGCAACGACAGCAGCCTGCCTTGAATTCAGAAGCCACCCGGGGGGTGAGGAAGAGGATGAGGAAGGAGAATCCTGCAATGGTCAAGACCTACAGGCATGCACCCCAGGACGATGCTTTGGTCAGGGAGGGACTGCATATGTGGCAGCGGTCCCCGAGGCTGTATCACCCAGTGACGTCGCAGTTGGCTGGGTCAGGAAGAACACTCCATGACGTTCTCACAGTGAGGCCACCTGAAGACGTTTCTCAGAACGTCTCCCTGTCATTAAGCGATGGCTGACTCTGCTCAAAATGAGCCTGAGCCAGGCTGGTGACGCATGCCTGCAATCCCAGTACTTGGGAGGCTGGGACAGGAGGATTGCAGGTTTGAGGCCAGCCTCGGCAACTTAGCAAGACCCTCAGCAACTTGGAGAGACCCTGTTTAAAATTTTAAAAAGTTAAGCCAGGCATGGTGGCGCACACTTGTAATCCCAATACTTGGGAGGCTGAGACAGGAGGATCTGGGTTCTCAGCCAGCCTCAGCTACTTAGTGAGGCCTCTGCAACTTAGTGAGATCCTGTTTCAAAATAGAGAACAAAAATAGGGCTGGGGGTGTAGCTCGGAGGTAGAATGGCCCTGGGTTCAATCCCCAGTACCGCAAAAAAAAAAAAAATTAAAAGGGCTGAGGGTGTAGCTTGGAGGTAGAATGCCCCTGGATTCAATTCCCAGCATCACACACACACACACACACACACAGCTGGAGCTGAACCCAGAAGCGCCCCGTTGCTTTGGGTTAGTAAGATGAATATCTCCACTTACAAGTAGAAAAGCAGCTCACGAGCCAAGTATATTGCAAAGAAGAAAAACTGCACAGAAGTCCGGGGTGGGTCGTGGCCCATGTGTTAGCTGTGGCGAGAGCAGAGACTCAAGAGGAGCCGCTTGAGAAAGTCCCTTGGAGACTTTTCTGTTTGCAGATCTTGTGAGTAAAAATACAGGATGCTCAATTTTTCCCTGAAGACCCTAACCTCTTGATCCCTCAGTCCTAGGGCCCACGGGGAAGCAACCTGCTCCTGGAGCTAGGGATGGGCTTCTTTTTACGGATCCTGCAGATCCTCAGGTTTGGGATTTACAAATGCAGAGCACTTCTGTTGCCCCGGAATCCATCCAGCCCCATCCTTAGTGACAGACATCACTAATCGATCCTGGAGCTCTGGAGTCTTCAATACAGCACTCTAAGAGAGCAACCGACTACCTACCTACCGATTGATCAGAATTGGCATGCCGGTGGGAATGGATCAAACCTGAATTCAGGCTTAAAGAGGAAAAGTGCCGCCAGTGAGGGGTGGTGCCAGCAACAAAACCAGGTGTCCCTGTCCCCAATTCAGCATTTTCTCACTGGATAAACAGAGTTTCTGTTTTGCTATTATCAATAGCGCCTTTGTGACCATCATCATCTCCTGTATGAGCAAAAAGGAAGCCAAAGATTCTCCCCAGTGTGTGCAGCACACCGCCTGGGTCAGCCGCAGAAGGGACAGGTCCCTGCCACGCACACCGACTTGCAGGGACAGCAGGGAAGTGGTTCTGAAGCCATGGTCCTGCATTTCCTGGCTACCTGGCCTTGGTCCGGCTTGCTTTTCTTTCTACATCTGTAAAATGGGAACCATGGATATTAGCCTTGTTGGGGTATTTTAAAGGTTAAGTGAGAAAGTACGCCTGTCATCCCATCACTTGGGAGGCTGAGACAGGAGAATTGCAGGTTTGAGGCCAGCCTCAGCAACTTAGCAAGACTGACCCTTAGCAACTTGGAGAGACCGTTTCAAAATAAAAAATGAAAAGGGCTGAGGGTGTAGCTCAGAGGTAGAATGCCCTTGGGTTCAATCTCTAGTACCCAAAACAAAGATTAGATGAGATACGACATATCAGATGCTCATGAAATGGTGCTCAGTGCCATTCTAGACTCCGCAGGACAACACGCGTGCCTCTAAAACCCTCCCCCTGCGCCAGCTGCTGCTAAATGTCTTTGTTTGCACACAGCTGTCCAAAGACAGCATCGCACCTTGAGTTTTGTTAATGAGCCATTTTACCTAAAAGCAAGCAAGAACATAGATGGCGGAGAAGGAAAGACGATGATCGGCATCAGAAGCAACATGGAAGCTGAGCTCCAGGTGTCGACTTTCACTCTGGGACAGGTCACGCCTGACGCTTCCTGCCCAAGCCTCAGTTTCCCCCCTTGCACGATAGGATGGGGCCTGTGGGAGCCTTGTGACTGCAGGAGAGGAGGCGGCTGTGGAGCGGCTGCTCCCCCGGGATGGTGAGCCAAGCTATCGCGCAGCGGCAGCCCCTTTGCCAGCGGTGCTCTGGCCTGGCACCCAGCCCGGGCTGGGCAAGGTTCCCTGGGCTAAAGGAAATGAAGTTTGACTCAGGCTTTCGTTAACGCTCCGCTGCAACCCGTCAGGCCTCCCATTGCCAGGGCTGGCGCTGGCACGGTGGCCAAACCTGGCTGGGCGGGCAGGGCTGGAGGGAAGCCGGCTCTGCCAGGCGGAAGGCGGGGACCCCACATCACACATCCCCGCAGTCGGTGGATCCCATCCAGGAGAAACACAGAGAAGATTCCAGATGCAGCTTCCCGGCCTCTCGTTTCTAATCTTCTCACCGGTCGGAGGATAAATATTCCACAAAGTGAAAAATGACCCCGACTACCTTTTGTCTTCTACAGTTGAGCACAAGGCGGCACAGAGAGGGTGAACGCCTCAGTCAGGGCTTCACAGCCAAGAAACAGAGGAGGCAGGGCTGAAGTCCGGGCTGTTGAATTCCCGAACCCAATCTGTTGACCTGCTCTTTTGCCTTCTATGCGAAGGCTGGAGGGGAAGAAAACAAAGAGAGAAGAAAATTTCATATTAAGTGGGGACATCCCAGAGGTTGAACAGAATGGCCCGTATGCATTCATTCATCCATTACAACCCTCAGTAGTTGTTTGTTTGCGGTACTGGGGATTGAACCCAAGGACATCGTAACTCCGAGCTACACCCCAGCCCTATTTTCTAGTCCTTATTTTGAAACAGGGTCTCACTAAGTTGCGGAGGGCCTCACTAAGTAGCTGAGGCTGGCTGCGAACCTGCGATACTCCTGTCTCAGCCTCCCAAGTACTGGGATTATAGGCGTGCGCCACCACACCCGGCTTATTTCTTTTTTTTTTTTTTTTTTTTT
>PVJS01038906.1:0-19158 GCA_004027185.1 Glis glis
CTTTCTTTCTTTCTTTCTTTCTTTCTTTCTTTCTTTCTTTTTGCAGTACCAGGGATTGAAGCCAGGGGCATTTTACCTCCAAGCTACACCCCCAGCCCTATTTTTTTATTCTTTACTTTGAAACAGGGTCTCGCTAAGTTGCAGAGGGCCTCGCTAAGTAGCTGAGGCTGGCCGTGAACCTGGATCTTCTGGTCTCTGCCTCCCAAGTACTGGGATCACAAGCGTGCGCCACCATGCCCGGCTTTTGTTCTTTATTTTGAAACAGGGTCTCACTAAATTGCAGAGGACCTCACTAAGTAGCTGAGGCTGGCCGCGAACCTGTGATCCTCCTGTCTCAGCCTCCCAAGTACTGGGATTACAAGTGTGCACAACCACGCCCGGCTCTATTTTTTTTTTTTTTTTGAAACAGGGTCTCACTAAGTTGCTGAGGCTGGCCTCAAACCTGCAATTCTCCTGTCTCAACCTGCCAAGCCCTGGGATTACAGGCGTGCACCACCATGCCTGGCTTGGTGATATGTTAGAATGACAAGTCCCAGGCTGGGAATGGCTGCACTGTTCACACTCCGGCAGGACGTGAGCCGGGATGGTCCTTCCAGAGAGCACCATGGTGCTGTGTATCAGCGTTTAGAGAAGCAGCCCCCGGCTCTGGCAGTCATTTGTAGGCACCCGTCCCAAGACAATGGCTGTAGAAGGCAAAGCTTCCAGAATGTTCATTGCAGAGTTGTTTACAAGAGCAGAAGGCTGGACAGCAGCTGGGCATCGTGGCGCACACCTGTAATGCCAGTACTTGGGAGACTGAGACAAGAGGATCGCAGGTTTGAGGCCAGCCTCAGCAAGACCCTGTTTCAAAATAAAAAATAAAAAAGGGCTGGGGGTGTAGCTCAGAGGTAGAACACCCCTGGGTTCAATCCCCAGTACCCCAAAATTTTTTTTAAAAGAAGGTTGAGCATTGCCTGGACAGCCCACTGGATAGATTGGTTAGTAAATGGTGGCCCGTCCATCAAGGGGTCATCGAAATGGAAGCTGTAGAGAAATTCCTAAAGGTCACCAGACATTGTTAAGTGAAAAGGGCAGGTTACGAATGACAGCAATGGTGGAGTTTCAGTGTTGTGGGAAGATAAAAAATGTGTTAAGTTGCTAAGTTTGGGGTCATTTGTCGCAGCAGCCATGGGGAACTAGTAAGTGAGGCACCAAAGAGGGTGCCGCAGTCCATCGCGGTATCACTCACGGCCACAGGATGGGAGAGGGGCTTAATATGCATGTTCACCTTCATCAAATGTGCAGCTCAAGTTGGGCGCTGTGGCACACACCTGTACTTGGGAGGCTGAGACAGAAGAATCACAGGTTCCAGGCCAGCCCCAGCAACTTAGTGAGATCCTCAGCAACTTAGCAAGACCCTCTTTCAACACAATAAAAAAATAAAAAGGGGCTAGGGGTATAGCTCAGGGGTAGAATGCCCTTGGGTTCAATCCCCAGTACCAGAAAGTAAAAAAAGCAAGCCTGTATATTAGAATATTGATAGATGGTAGACACAAATATTGATAGATGATAGAGATAAATAGTAGGTGATTGATGATGTAAATGATAGATATAAATGGATGATAGATGATTGATAGATGGTAGATAGACGATTGACAGATTTCCTTCAACAGCTGAATACTGACTGTAGCACCGATTCCTGGACACTCGGATGTCTGGAGCACGGGGTGCAGATGAGAGGATTAGAGCAGGGTTCCCCCTCATGGGACAAGTGGCAGCTGGGGAGAGAGGGCGAGGGTGGTGCCTGGAGGGAGCAAGAGGAAGGGGCAGAAAGGGGGCGGGGTGGGAGCAGCTGGGGGCCTTCCTCCCCAGGTCCCGAATGCTGGGTGGCTGGTGGTGGCCAGGGCAGCTGTGGCCAGTGGCCCTGGACACCTTTTCTCTCTCCATTCTCACAGAGTTGTCCCCATCCACAGAAAAGGCAGAGAAGGGCTGAAACATGCTCAGCCTCACACATCCGGGAGGGGCTGAGCCAGGCCGTGGAGCAGCACAGTGCCCGCTCTCCCAAAGGCCAGGAGACACGAGGGGCACGTGGGGGACCCGTCACTCCGGAGAGGTGCACAGGAAGGAGGTAGAGGCATCTTCACACAGCAGGGCCCTGAAAGGAGCCAGAGGTCTTTTGGGGCGGCCTCCATCGGGCGGCCTCCTGGAGGCTGATGCTTGCTCCTGCCTGCCTGGGGCAGCTCAGGGGGGTGTGGGGACAGCCCTAGGCGTAGGGTCCAGGCCCTGCCCTCGGAATCCCAGAATGCACCGGGCCTCAGCAGCAGGAGCCTCATTTGTCAGGAATTCAATTAGGTGGAGAGTCGTTATTAATTTTACCAGCTTTACTGGTCGGAGGAGGCTGTGCCGGGTGAAATCTGGAGGCGCCTCTTCCCTCGCAGCCCGGGGTCAGCCCGCGGAGGCGCGCCGTGGCACTAGCCGAGGTATTAATGAGATGCCTCTAGGTGCAAATAATAGTTTAATAGGTGTTACTTAACGGAGCACGCGCACCCGCTTGCACGCCCAGACGCCCGCTGAGCCCAGCCTCCCGCCTGGTTAGAATAAGTAATTAGAGTGTACGAACACTCACCCTGACACTTTAATAAAGTGTCAGCCATCACCAATTTGGTATTTAATAAAATAAAATTAAATATTTATTACATTTTGGGTATACATCATATCTGAAACACACTGGCCCCCATTCGACACCCCCACACACAGTCCCCAAGGTTTTAAGTGCAGGGACACCCCCTTCCCACCTCTCAGGGGCCATGACCTGCGGATAATGGAGTGTGTGTGTGTGTGTGTGTGTGTGTGTGTGTGTGTGTGTGTCAGGGAGAGAGAGATCCAAGACACCCAGGGAGGGGACAGACAAGGGGAGACAGATGGGAGGGAGGCCAGCCTGCCAGGTGTGCCGCTGTGTGGGAAGGGCCGCAGGGCGGCTCCTGAGACCCCTGGAGGCTGAACACCTGATCTTTGTTCCCTCTGCTTCCTGTATTCGGTTCTCATCTCTGCCCACCTTTCCTTTTCAGCTACTTCTTCTTTATTTACTTATTTATTTGTTTGTTTATTTTTGGTACTGGGGATCGAACCCAGGGGCATTCTACCTCTGAGTTACACCCCCAACCCATTTTATTTTATTTATTTATTTTTTTTGTGTGTGTGGTACCGGGGATTGAACGCGGGGGCGTTCTACCTCCGCGCTACGCTCCCGGCCCTATTTTTTATACTTTATTTTGAAACTGGGTCTCACAAAGTTGCGGAGGGCCTCACTAGGAGAGAGAGGAGAGGGAGAGAGAGAGAAAGGGAGAGAGAGAGCGAGAGCTGAGGCTGGTCGCGAACCCAGATCCTCCGGTCTACGCCTCCCAAAGTACTGGGATTACAAGCGTGCGCCACCACGCCCGGCTTTTATTTTGTATTTTGAAATAGGGTCTCTCTAAGTTGCTGAGGCTGGCCTTGAAACCGCGATCCTCCTGTCTCAGCCTCCCAGCACTGGGATGGCAGGCGTGCGCCACCATGCCCGGCTCCTTTTCAGCTTCTTTTTTTTTTTTTCAGAGAAAAAAACAGAGGTTTAATTCAAGAAAAGGGAGATACACATTCAAGGAAAAACACGGGCCACCTTGAGAATGTGAGAGCAGCCCCTTTCCGGCTTCTATTTTGTTTGCAGCCAGCCCCAGAGCCTGCAGAGCGCAGTATGGGCCAGGTGAGCACCTCCTGCAGGAAGCCACAGGTGTAACTGGGGT
This sequence comes from Glis glis, assembly GCA_004027185.1. NCBI lineage: Eukaryota > Metazoa > Chordata > Mammalia > Rodentia > Gliridae > Glis > Glis glis. The sequence continues at coordinate 3,759 of PVJS01038906.1, forward strand.
ACAGGAGACCCCAGAACAGCCTTAACCCCGTCCCCCAATGACAAACAACAGGTGGGCCCTGGGTTTGGTGGAGGCTGTAGGAGTTAGAGGCACCCTGTGTGTTTCCACGTGCAGCGGAAACACGCAAAGGCCACGGAGCTTCCTACGGCCTCCATCCTCCCACCCCCACCCCAGCACCCCTTGAGGCAGGAGCCTCCCTTTCCTCCCCTTTCCTCCCCTGCACCCCGCCCTCAGCAGCTACTATATGAACTTTTCTGGGAGGCTGAGACAGGAGGATCGCAGGTTCCAGGCCAGCCTGCAATAAATTAGACCCTGTTTCAAATAAAAAATAACACAGGGCTGGGGGTGTAGCTCAGAGGTAGACCGCCCCTGGGTATCCAGTACCACAAAAGAGGAAAGAAAGAAAGAGAGGGAGGGAAAAGAAAGGGAGAGAGGAAGGGAGAAAGGGAGGGAGGAGAAAGGAGGGAGGGAGGGAGGGAGGGAAGGAAGGAAGGAAGGAAGGAAGGAAGGAAGGAAGGAAGGAAGGCGGGCAGTTTTTACATCAGACATGGGATTTGAGGCAGAAATCCCGGAACGGGGTGAGGGCTGGGCCTCACAGATGGCAGGAGTGTTCCACCGTGAGCCATCATGGGAGTTGCCCAACCTTGGATGCCTCAGCCACACGCAACCTCACCCCTGGCCACCTGAACAGGAGGAGCCCATCACAACTCTAGGGCAGGAATACCTGTTCATAGTACAAATTTTTCTCAGTGTGCATGCCCTAAAGATGTAGACAGGAACATTCTAGCTGGACCGCCCATAGTCACCATAAACTATAATTCATTCAAATACCCAACACAGGAAAGTGGATAAAAGACCCTCACACTGGAGTACTATGCAGCAATGAAAACACACACACACACACACACACACACACACACACACACACACACACACAAGGAACCAATGCTACTGTGAAACTCCACGTACACTGTGGCTGTTCCAGGACAGGCCAGCTCGCTGGTGGGGACAATGCCAGTGTGTTATCTTCCAGATGGTGTTGGTGTGTGACTGACAGTAGAGCTGGGTAGGAAGCCACTCCAGACAGGCATCCCCAGCCCCTGTGCCCTCTGGAAGCCCGGGCCCTGCTGCCTCCTGAGGGGGTGGCTTGGGCAGCGGGCCCCTGTCTTAGGAAGCTGTGCGGGTGGGGCTCAGCTCAGCGGGAAGAGCCTGCCCCATCACCTGCCGCAGCAGGCACCCCCAGATGCCACTCACGCCGTCCCTGTCCCCACTGACCAGCTCCCCCATCGGGGGCCTCTGCTGGGCCCAGGCCCTGCTGGGAGGTGGGCGCTCTACTGCCTTGAAGACACCCCCATCTGCTGCCACCAAAACCCAATCCACAGCCCCCAGGGCCAGGGGCTCGCCAGGGCCGCTCTTGCCATGTCAGAGCTTGAGGTCGAAGGAAAATCAGTGATGCCTGTCCGGCCCTTCTTTTTTTTTTTTTTTTTTTTTTTTTGGTACTGGGATTGATCCCAGGAGCATTTGACCTCTGGGTTACACCCCAGCCCTGTATGTATGTATGTATTTTGTTGTTTGTTTGTTTGCGGTACTGGGGATTGAACTCAGGGACATTTTACCTCTGAGCTACACCCCCCCCAGCCCTATTTTTTGTTCTTTATTTTGAAACAGGGTGTCATTAAGTCGCAGAAAGCCTCACTAAGTAGCTGAGGCTGGCCGCAAACCTGCGATCCTCCTGTCTCAGCCTCCCAAGTACTGGGATTACAGGCGTGCGCCACCATGCCTGGCTGTACGTATGTATTTTGAAACAGGGTCTCACTAAGTTGCTGAGGGTCTCCCTAAGTTGCTGAGGCTGGCCTCGAACCTGTGATCCTCCTGTCTCAGCCTCCCAAGTACTGGGATTATAGGCATGCACCACCATGCCCGGCTCCATCCAGTCTTTATTTAGTATTTTTTATATTTTGTTCCTCGTGGACTTTTTGTATTAATTCAAAGTCCTTTGAGTATTGGGCTACATGTGGCAGATTTGGTGGCCAGGATGTGAGCTCCAGGGTGCCTTCGATGCTCACCTTTGGGACGCCCTGCTGAGCCGGAGCCCCTGGGCCTGCAGAGGGGCCAGGAGGCGGGGTGACAGATGCGCTGGTTCTGAGAGACAGCTGAGCCCAGACAGCCTGGCACCAGCCTGCCCAGGGGGTGTGGGCAGCAGCAGGCCTGTTCCAGCAAGGTTCTCTATCTCTGTCTTTTGTCTCTTTCTTTTTTTTTTTTTTTTGTAGTAGGGGGTTGAAACCAGGGGCATTCTACCTCTGAGCTTCACACGCCCGGCACTGTTTTATTTTTTATTTAGAAACAGGGTTTCACTAAGTTGCTGAGGGTCTCACTAAGTTGCAAAGTCTGGCCTCGAACCTGTGATCCTCCTGTCTCAGCCTGCCAAGTAGTGGGATTACAGGTGTGTGCCACCACGCCTTTCTCTCTTATCTGCCACCCCCCGTCTCTCTCTCTCTTTTTGTCTTTCTTTTTCTCTCTTCTTTTCCCTTTCACGCTCTGTCTTTCTCTCTTTCTCCCTCATCTCTCTCTCCCTTCCTCTCTGAGCAAACGAGGGGAGCTTTCACTTTCCACCTCCCTCCCCCCCCCAGGCCACAGTGTCCCAGGCCCATCAGACGCCAGCGGGCAGGCCCTCCCTCGCACACAGCTTCGCGACCTGGGAGCGTTTGGTTTCCTTTTGCAGATAGGGAAACCGAGGTTCAGGTAGCAGATGTGCTTTTCGGTAACAGGGGAAGGCGGGTGACTCTGCCCATCTCTGGGCCCCTGCCCCGGGCGCTCGGGCATGACGTTCATGGACATCAGGTAGACAGGCTTGGGGTGGGCCAGGCCCAGGGACCCTGGGAGCCATAGCAGCCTGGCAGGGACACCCCTGGAAGGGCCTTGGATGGCATGAGGTCATCGTGCAGTCAGGCTAGGCGGAGGCGGTCCCTTATAGAGCGGGCCCTGCTGGGACAGGGAGACTGCATGGGTGGCCCAGCCTGCCCTGGAGCATCCTGGATGTTTCCATAGTGACCGGGCTGGGCTGCCCATTCCACCTCTGCCCCAGGCTGCCTATGAGAAATAAATAATGCTTGGGAGAACCTTCTCAGATGGGGGCCATCCCTTGTGGACAGAAGCAAGACCCTTCTCTGATGGGGCCCTCAGGGGCCACCCCAGCCCTAAGTCCGGAGCCCAGAAGCTGTCCCTGCTCCACACACAGGCCTCTTCCTGTGTCAGGCACGGGGCCCCCTCGGGGGCTCCCCTCCCTCAACCCCCAACCCTGCCCCAGACTCAGTGGGGTGGCGGGATCAGACTTGAGGGTCCCCATGCTGCCTGTTAGTCTGTTGACAGAGTTCCAGGTAAAGCCGCCCCCTCCGTCATGCCCATAGCCCCTCTGGAGAAGCAGGTCAGTCCTAGAGCCCATTGCCTTCCCTAACCCAGCCACAGGCCTCGAAGGGGGGTGCTGGGCAAGGAACAGGACTAGGACCCTCACCTACAGTGACACCAAGGTTCCAGCCCCGTTAGCTTTGCCTCAGTGACCCCGCCCACCCCTGGCCCCCAAACTCCAGAGTGGCACCTCCCACTTCAGTCTCTTCTGCCCCTCCGATGCCACCTCCCTGGCATTGACAGATGGACGGGGTGGGGGGTTCAGAGGGGCCGCCCCTCCTCCGGGGTGGGAGTCTCAGGCAGAGGGCAGCTCTGGCTTTGATGCTGGGATTTCAGCACCTGCCGGGGGAGGGGCCGGGGTCCTGCGATGAGCCATGAGCCGGCTCTGGGGAGGCCTCTCAGCATCCATGGCATCAACAGAGAGCGCTTCCTGCCTCACCCCCCGGGGGAGCTGGTCCCCAGAGCAGCCCTGAGCCCCCGTTGCCAGGCAACCGCCTGGTGCAACTGGGCAACCTCCATCTCCAGTCTCTCTGGGTGGCTGGTGTTTCCACTCCGTCAGAGACTCTACCCTGGAGCCAGCCCTCCCGACCGCGCCACCTGGGGCAGGCGTGGGCCCTCCAGCCTCAAAGCCGGTGCCTGAGAGGGACCCCAGCAGGGACAAGGCGGTGGGCGCCTCTTCCTGGGCCGTGGGATATTCACTGCCCGGATGGGCCCGTGGCAATGGTCAGCAATTGGTGACCTTGTCCAAGACCACCCATCCCCCCGCCAGGCCGGGGGCTCCAGGCAGACCCCGGTGGCCTTGCGGCCTTTCCAAAGGACACGCAGGTGGTTTGCACTTGGGCTCCCGCTCTGTGGGGACCGGATGAGGGCAGTGCCCACGGTCCTGTCTGTCCCCTGTCCGGCGCCCCCGGGGCTCAGCAGCTGCAGAAGCGCACGTCTGGAAACCCCGCACAAACAGCCCCAGCTGCCTTCGCATCGAAATTGGTTGCGAAGAGCAATTAGCACTTCATTAATAATCAATGAGGTGCCAATTTACACATCGCCCAAGAACAAATTGCAGATTTGGTTTGGCTGTGACAGAGAAGGCCTCAGTGCCAGCCCCGGGAGCAGCAAGAGTTCCAGAAGTTTCCAGAAGTGACAAGCGGACTGCTGGGGTGGAAGGCGCGAAGGAACAAACGAACAAACGAACGAATGAATGAATGAATGAACGAATGACTGAGTTCTCACCTGTACAGGGCCAGGTGACCACAGAGGCCTCCCTCCTACGCCATGTGAGCTGGAAAGGCAGTGGCGAGGCCGCCCGTGGCGGGGGCTCTGGGGCGGCGGATGCCTGCCTGAGACGGGACAGAGGCGGGTGCGGTAGCCGGCAGGTACAGACTGGCTGGTCCCATCCGCGAAGGGGCCTGGGCCAAGGAGATGGGACTGAAGGTTTCTCTCCTGGCTACTGTGGGCTGAGAGGGGCTTTTACTGAGCGCCTGCTGTATGTACACTCTTTTGGGGGGTACTGGAGGTTGAACAAAGGGGTGTTCTGTCTCCAAGCTATACCCCCAGTCCTTTGTATTTTTTTTAAATTTTGAAACAAGGTCTTGCTAAGTTGCCAAGGCTGGCCTCGAACCTGTGATCCTCTTGTCTCAGCCTCCCAAGTACCAGGATTACAGGAGTGTGCCACGGTGTCGGCTACATGCACACTTCATTCACCTTCCCGCAGGGGCTCCCCACTTGACGCCAGGCCCCGAGCGGGGAGCTGGGCTTGAGCCTGGGCCTGCGGGTCCTACACACTGTGACCCCACCAAGCCCCGCAGTGGCCCTCACTGTCCCTCCCCAGGGGCGCCTCCACATACGGACCATTTCCCAGCCCCCAGCAGCTGTGGCCCCTTCCCCCCACCCCATCAACGAAGGCTCCCTGGAGGAGGCGACCAGGCCACAGCAGCCCCACCTGCCCTCCCTAGCTTCACTCAGGTTCCCTCAAGCCACACGGTGCTCAGGAAAAGCGGCAAGGTGCTCTTCCACATGTGGGAAGTCTGCCAGGGCCAGGCAGAGGCCGGGAGACTTCCGGGTGGTGACTGTGAGTGGTCCTTGTCCCGTGGCTCAGGTGGTCAGCGAAGGCGCTCAGAGCGGAGGGCGTGTGGAGACAGCCCGGCATGGGGACACTTGGAGATATGGTTTCCTGGCAAAGGCTGCAGCCTGTGCAAAGGCCCAGGGGTGGGTCAGAGAGCGAGCCGACCAGTGGAGAGGCTGAGAAGGAGAGGGGAGAGGAGGTCGCCCTGCTGGGGCTCTGGGCTTTATTCCAGGGTCCTGGGTGAGGGATGGAGGGGGCCTGGAATTGCCATGTGAGGCTGGCTGGGGGGGCATGAGAGGAACCACAGAGAGGTCTCAGGTGTGCAGCCCAGGTGGGGCCCGGCCAGGGGTGGGGGTGGCGACCGAGTTCTTGGGCTTCAGGGTGTCATTAGCAGGGTAAGGAGACTCCCAGCCAGGGGCTCACAGGACTTCTCTCATTCCACCCCGTCTGCACCCGCCACCCCTCACCAGAGATTGAATTTACAGCGGACTCCAACACATTTAAATCCATTTATTGCAAAATTACTTTTCAATAATTACATCACCGTGCCGACTGTGTTGCATAATGAAATTAGCATGAGAGATATTAGAGAGAATATAAAATTATAAGAAATATTGAAATACCTCCTTCCCGTCTGTCTTCATGAGGCCCTGTAGCTTAACGGGAAGCCGGTGTACCTCACGGATGGGATTGGAATGCAGAGCGTAATTTTATAATGTCTTTTGTATAAATTAATTATAACGGTTATTGCAGCTTTGTGTTATTGGATTGAAATCTCCCTCCACTTGAGCCTATTAAGGGAAGAATAGGACTCCAGCCAGTCATCCTGAGCCCCCGGGGGCCACAGCATGCAGGTTTGGGGGGGACAGTCCTGAGTTTTGGGGTCAAGCAGATCAGAGTTCAAATCCTGACCCTGCTGTGTGTCTCCAGTAAAGGCTCTTAACTTCTCTGAGCCTAGGTTTTCCTCAACTATTAGGGAAAATATGGGTTGAATGGGTTGAATTAGGTTCAACCTAATATGGGTAGAACATACCCTTATCCAAAATACTTGGAACCAGATGCATGTCAGATTTTGGAGCTTTGGGGTTTTAGAGTATTTGCATAGACTTCCCTAAGCTGGAAATCCAAAGGGCTCTGAAATTCAAAACATTGAGCACCAATGTGACCCTTGAAAAGCTTCGGATTTTGAATGTTCAGATGGGAGCTGCTCGAGCCGCTCGGCCATATTGCTGGAGGAAGAAACGGACAGGTTCCGGTGCTCTAGACATGCTGCTGGGACTGTCCTCTCCTGCTGCGCAAGGAAAGGCTTGGTTAGGTGGCTCTGGCCTGGGGACTCTCACGAGGCCGCTCCCGGGGCTTGGTTAGGGCAGGCAGGCAGGACAGCCAGCGCTCCGCCTAGAGAGCATCCCCCTCCAGCCTGCCGGCTCTCTGGCCAAGACAGGCTCCAGGGAAGTCTCTGAGACCTGATGCCACCAGCCCCTCTCTTCCCGCCCGCCTCTCTACATCCACCCCCCAGGCCCAGGTCTGTGCCAGGTCCTGCGACAGGTCCCAGAGGTGTAGGGAGGTTCAGGCCTGGCCCTGCCCCCCAGAAGCCTGATCCCTCTGCCTGGCAAGGGTGGGGAGACCTGGGAAGGCTTCCCCCAGGAGGCGACCTTTCAGCTTGGTCTGAGAAGGACTAATGGCGGGTACCCGTGTCCTGTGTTCATTCCATCCGAGCAGCCAGTTCCACAGGTGAGAGAAAGAAGCGAGGGGCTCCGAGACGAGGGGCACACTGGTCTTCCGGGCTGCGCGGCACACCACGCATCTTTGCCTTGGCTGCTGCGGCTCAGGGGCTGGGGCGTGATGTGGCAGGGTCCTCTGCAGGGTCCCGGGGGCTGTGCTCTCATCTGCAGCTCAGCTGGGAAAGGCTCCCCAGGCTGACTCAGGCTGCGGGACTGACTGGGCCCAGCTCTGCTGGAGGCCGCCGCAGCTCCTGCCTCTGGCCTGGGAAGCTGCTTCCAAAGACCCTGTAGAAGTCGGGCTGCAGGAAGGAGTCTCCTCTGATGTCACCTGGTCATGGGAGGGACATATCCTCACCTGTACTATATACCCTGTTGTTCAGGAGCAAGCCCACACCCAACAGGAGGGGATTCCACCATGATGTGAATTCCAGGGGGCTGGGATCACGGGGACCCACTGGGGTGTGTCTGCCGCAAGGTGCTCACCCAAGGCCACACAGCCCTCAAGGGGGGAGCAAGCATACAGCGGCTACCTGGAGCCCTCTTGTCTCCCGGGTGGGTCTGGTCATGGAAGGGTGTGGAGAAGGCACTCAGGTACAAGGACTAAGATGCTGGAGTCGGGCGGGGTGGTGCACACCTGTAATCCCAGTACCTGGGAGGCTGAGACAGAAGGATCGCAGGTTCGAGGACAGACTCAGCAACTTAGTGAGACCCTGTTTCAAAACAAAAATAAGTTAAAAAGGGTAGGGGTAGCCGGGCATGGGGGCGCACGCTTGTAATCCCAGTACTTGGAAGACTGACGGGAGGATCCGGGTTCGCAGCCAGCCTCAACTACTTAGTGAGGCCCTCCGAAACTTAGTGAGACCCTGTTTCAAAATAAAGAATAAAATAGGGCTGGGGGTGTAGCCTGGAGGTAGAATGCCCCTGGGTTCAATCTCCAGTACCACAATAAATAAATAAATAAATAAATAAATAGGCCTGGGGTAAAAAGCACAGTGGTAGAAAGTGTCTGGGTTCAATCCCCAGTACAAAAAAAAAAGCGTGTGGGGAGAGAGAACAGAAATGCTGGAGCGGGTTCTGTGGCGCACACCTGTAATCCCAGTACTTGGGAACCAGAGACAGGAAGATCGCAGGTTTAAGGCCAGTCTCAGTAAAGTAGTGAGACCCTCAGCAGCTTGGCAAGACCCTGTTTCAAGATGAAATAAATAAATAAGAAGGGCTAGGGATAGCTCAGAGGTAGAATGCCCTGGGTTCAATCTCCAGTACCAAAAGGTGTGTGTGGGGATAGTTCAGTGGTAAAGAGTCCCTGGGCTCAATCCCTAATACAAAGAAGAAGGCGGAGGAGGGGGAGGAGAAGGAGAAAGAAAGAAGAGGGAAAGGAGGACAGAGATGTTTGAAAGTAAGAAATGGTGGGTGTGGGAAAGGCCAGGGAGAGGGTGGACCAGAGCCACGGGAGTCCTGGGGACCATAGAGAAGTCCAGGGTGGCTGGAGCAGGCAGGCGCCTCCTTCCTGTTAGAAGTCCAGAGACAGGCGGGGCGCAGTGGTGCATGCCTGTAATCCCAATACTTGGGAGGCTGAAACAGGAGGATCGCAGGTTTGAGCCCAGCCTCAGCAACTTAGCAAGACCCTCAGCAACTTAGCTAGACCCTGTTTCAAAATAAAGAATAAAAAGGGACTGGGAGTATAGCTCAGAGGTAGAATGCCTCTGGGTTCAGTCTCCAGTACCAAACAAACAAACAAACAAAAACAGCCCAGGGACAGAGGCCTGGCAGGGCAGGGAAGAGGAGGACACTGTCCCCAGCACCCAGCAGGGTCTGGTCTGTGCCAACCTTCACACGGCCTCCCAGGACACGGTTCTATCTGTGGCCTCATTTATTAATGAGGACGGGAGGCTGTTTACAGCAGGCGTCGCGGCCATGGATCGATGTGCACCAGTGGCGGAGTGAGCTGGAGTCTAATTGCTGCACACGCACCTTCCGAGGGGCCGCCTCCTGCGCCGTCCAGCCCGGTTAATTGACGCCTCTGTTTGCTCCCCGCCCACAGGGCCCGGGGTGGGAATCCCCCTGGGGTTGTTATTAAACCGAAGTGTTTAATGTGCTAAAGAGACTGCTTCCAACAAGCGCTCCAAGAATTCGATTAATGGGACAAGGGTGCGCTCCGAGCCGCGGGACACCCCCACATCCAGCAGAAAGAAGGGACCCATGCAGGAGTCCACGCAGGTGCCACGCACGGGGCCCCCCAAGCCGCTCCCTCCACCTCCCTCCCAGGGGCCCCAGGGCACTGCCCTGTCAAGGAGCGAGGCTAGACGCAGCAGGGCAGGGCCACTTGCACACCACATTGGGGCCAGCACCACTCCCCAAACCCCTGACCACCACGGAAGTGGGTTCCTGAGCCTTGGGCTTGAAGGATCTGGACTCTAGGCCCAAAGTTGTGGGCTTCTACGTTAACATTTTTCAAGGTAAAAAGTATCCCAGACATTTAGGTTTTTAAAAGCAGAGAAGGTAACCCGACATGGTGGCACAGGCCTGTAATCCTAGCACCTGGGAGGCTGAGGCAGGAAGATCCCAAGTTTCAAGGCCACCCTATCTCAAATTTTTTAAAAGTCCTTGGGTGAGGGAGGGGCTGGTGGTACAAGTCTGTAATCCCAGTACTTGGGAGGCTGAGACAGAAGGATCACAGGTTCCAAGCCAGCCTCAGCAACTTAGTGAGACCCTCAGCAACTTAGTGAGACCCTGTTTCAAAATAAAAAATAAAATAGGACTGGGAGTATAGCTAAGAGGTAGAATACCTCTGGGTTCGATCCCTAGTTTAAAAAAAAAAAAGACAGTATGGAAGGGTCTAGGTACGTGGCCAGAAGAATATAGATGCCCGTGTGTACGTTTACATGACAACCAGGAACTAGAACAAGCCACACCCTTTGAGAGGAACATAGAAACACCTCATGGTCTATGCATCCTGCGGAGTACTGCACAGCAGTGAAAAAGAACACGAGGGCTGTGCTCAGCCCCAGGAAGATCTCAGGCACAGCAGGACAGAAGGAGGCAGCTCAGAGAGGGTAACCTGCATATTCCCACCCGGGAAGAACAGGAGCAGGCAACCCTGTGCAGGGCTGAGGTCCCGGGGTGCACATCCAGTGCAGGGGTGTGGGCAGAGGGGCACAGGGCGCCTGCAGGGCTGGCAGTGTTCCCTGACTTGTCAGGGTTGGGGCACCTGGTATGTACTGAGCTACAGGCACTTCCCAAGTACGTGCCCTTCTCCAGTAATACATTTGCTTGATGTCTGTATGGTTTGACATGTGGTACTGAGGATTAAACCCAGGAACATTCTACCTCCGAGCTACACTCCCAGCCCTATTTTTATTCTTTATTTTGAAACAGGGTCTCACTAAGTTGTGGAGGGTCTCACTAAGTAGCTGAGGCTGGCCATGAACCCGCGATCCTCCTGTCTCTGACTCCCAAGTACGCTTGGGATTACAAGCGTGAGCCACCATGCCTGGCCAGCCCTTTTTATTTATTATTTTGAATCAGGGTCTCACTAAGTTGCTGAGGGTCTCACTAAGTTGCTGAGGCTGGCCTCGAGCCTGTAATCCTCCTGTCTCAGCCTCTCAAGTACTGGGATCACAGGCATGTACCGCCATACCAGGTTGCTTGACTTTTTAACCAGTTTACAGAGCAAAATTCCCGTCCCTCTGTCCCCAGCCACCCAGCCCCCCTGACAGCCAATGTCCGTGTCATAGTTTATAAGCCCTTACGTGGATTGGAGATGGCCTGACTCGTGGAGCACGCTGTGTCCTCACATGTGGGGGCAGTTGGTAAACTGAGGCAAGGAACAGAGGCACAAACAGTATTAATGAGAGGGGCTGGAAGGGAGGGGAAAGACCCTTGGGGTCTAGAAGTAGTGAGTTTAGCATGTTGGGGGTAAACCCCAGCTGGGGGGAGGTCAGTCGGGGCACACTGTCCCCAAGCTGGCCAACCAAAAAGCACTTCCTACTATGCATGATTTAAAAAAAAATAGGGCAAGTTTTCTGAAACACCATGAATATCCCTCAGAATCCAGGGCCAGCTGTGATCCCTGCAGAGCCTAGAACAACACAGGTAGCAGAGAGCCTGGTTGAAAAGGCAGGAGATAATCCCAGTACGTGGGAGGCCAAGACAGGAGGATCGCAGGTTCAAGGCTAGCCTGGACAACTTAGCAAGACCCTCAGCAACTAGCAAGACCCTGTTTCAAAAGAAAAAATAAGGCCGGGCGTGGTGGCACACGCCTGTAATCCCAGTACTTGGGAGGCTGAGACAGGAGGATTGCAGATTCAAAGCCAACCTCAGCAACATAGTGAGACCCTGTTTCAAAATAAAAAAAGAAAAAGGGCTGGGGGTGTAGCTCAGAGATAGAAGCTCAGAGGTAGAATGCCCCTGGATTCAATCCCCAGTACCAAAAAGAAAAAAGAAAAGAAAAAACAGAATGTGGCTCACTGTCTTCTGCAGCCTCTCAACTTGTTAGGAACTATTGGTACTGTATGAAGAAATTAAACGTTTACTGCGGTACATAAAATTTACTACCTTGACTATCTTCCAGTGGACAGTCCAGTGGCATTAAGCACATTCACACTGTCGTGCAGCCATCACCCCATCCATCACAGAACTCGTTCATCTTCCCAAATAAACCCGGATCCCTGTCCCCTCCCCAGCCCCTGGCACCCACCATCTACTTTCTGTCTCTAGGAATCTGAGCGGTCTCGGGAGCTCACGTGACTGGAGTCAACAGCGTTTGTCCTTTGGGGACTGGCTTCCTTCACTCAGCGTCACGTCCTCACGGCTCACCCACGCTGCGGCATGAGACAGAATGTCCTTCTTTAAGACCGAATAATATTCCATTGCATGTCTAGGCCACATTTGTTTTCATTCATTCACTCCTCCGTGGACACCTGATTTGCTTCCGCCTTTTGGGTGTTGTGCATAACGCTGTTCTGAACGCGGATGTGCAAACGGCTTCGAGTCCCTGCCTTGCCTTCTTTTGAGAACATACCCAGAGTTTCTGCAGTCGAGGGTAATTGTTTTTAACTTGTGGGGGAACCTCCACACTGTTCTCCACAGCGGCGGCACCATTTCACATCCCCACCAACAGGGCACAAGGATTCCACTTTCTCTACATCCTTGACGACGCTTATTTTCTGGGTTTTTGATAAGCGCCATTTTAAGGGATGTGAAGTGTGATCTTGCTGTGTGTCGATTTGCATTTCCCTAAAGATAGGTGATGCTGAACACCGTTTCATGTGCTTAGTGTCCATTTGCATATCTTCTGTGGAGAATTATCTATTCACATCCTGTGCCCCCTCTTTTTTTTTTTTTTGGCTTTGGGGATTGGACCCAGGGGAATTGTACCCCTGACCTACAACCTCAGCCCTTTTTACTTTTAATTTTGAAACAGGGTCTCACTAAGTTGCTGAGGGTCTTGCTAAGTTGCTGAGGCTGACCTTGAACCTGTGATCCTCCTGTCTCAGCCTCCCAAATACTAGGATTACAGGTGTGAGCCATCATGCCCAGCTCCAGCCCTTCTTATTTTTTATTTTCAAATAGGGTCTCATACCAGATGCAGTGGCACACACCTGTAATCCCAGCTACTTGGAAGGAGTACTGAGGCAGGAGGTTTGCAAGTTCAGAGCCTGCCTAGGCCACATAGCAAGACCCTGTGTCAAAATAAAATTTTAAGAAGGACAGGGGATATAGCTAAGTGGTAGAGTGCTTGCCTAGCATGTGCAAGGCCCTGGATTCAATTCTTAGTACTGAAAAAAGGAGAGAGAAAGAGAGAGAGAGAGAGAGAGAGAGAGAGAGAGAGAGAGAGAAGACAAAGACAAAGAGAAAAACAAAGAGAAAAAAACTGTTCCTTAAAAAAGGGGGGTGTCTCACTAAGTTGCTGAGGGTCTCAATAAGTTGTTGAGGCTGGCTTCAAACCTGTAATTCTCCTGTCTCAGCCTGCCAAGTCCTGAGATTACAGGCATGTGCCACTGTGTCTATCAGAAGCCAGATTCTTAACTCAGTCCAGGGTCCCCTGATGACCCCATATCCCAGCCCTGTGTCTGACCCTGCCCCCAGGCCTAAGGGCTACAGCTGTGGCAATGCAGAAAGTAGTTCCCAAGACCACACCCTAGCTGGCTGCAGCGCCTCAGCCACGTGGCTCTGGGGAGCCCGCTCCACGTCTCGGGGCTCATGGCCACGAGGCCACCTGGACACTAGGGATGGTAGGAGGAGTCCAGGGGAGGGACCAGAACTCAGGGCTAGGTGTGGAAGAGGCCAGGAGCCCATGATGTGCACACAGTAGGTGCTCAGTTTGACTGCACAGAAGCACACAGTAGGTGCTCAATTGACTGCATGGATGCACACAGTTGGTGCTCAATTTGACTGCCTCCATGCATCAGCACTGGCTGTGAAAACAGAGAAGTCCACCAGTGAGGTGACCCGCACAGCGGAAGCGGAGCGAGGGGGACAGAGGCCGAGGTCAGAGCACACGGGAGGTGGGAGCCACAGCAGGCTTCAGAGCAGAGGACACTCGGGCTGCATTTGCGGGTATGTTTTGGAGGCAGAAACAGAGGGACTTCCGCGGGGCTAGGTGAGAGGGTGAGAGCAAAGGGGTCCAGGATGAGTCGGGGTTTCGGCCTGAGTCACTGTCAGCCGAGGGGAGGGGCACTGGCAGAGCTGGGTTTGTGAGGTGAGAGGTCAGGGGGTTCAGATGTGCTGGAGTGGAGCGAGAAAAGGAGCTGTCGTCCTGTGAATCTGAACGCAGGGAGATGTCCAGGAGGGGGACGCTGTGGGGTCACTGTTATCAAATGGGGCTCCAAGTGACAGGCCTGGGTGACGTCTCTGTTCATCTGCGTAGGCCCCGTAACCGGGCACTGCAGACGGAGCAGCTCGAGCCTCAGACTTAGTCCTCAGCGTTCTGGAGGCTGAAGTCCCCGGTCAAGCGTGGCCACCGGCTCCTCCTGAGGCCGCCCTCCGTGGCTCGCGGACACCGCTGCCTCCCTGTGTCCCCACGGGGTCGTCCCTCTGCATGTCTGCGTCCTGGTCTCCTCTTCTTGTAAGGACCCCAGTCAATGGGATTAGGGCCGCCCAGTGACCTCATTTCACCTTGCAGTTGACCCCCTTTTCTGCAGTTTCATTTCCCAAGGTTTCTGTTACCCACAGTCAACCATAGTCTGAAAAAATCAAATGGAAAATTCCAGAATAAGCAATTCATAACTTTTTCATGTATGTGTGTGGTACTGGGGACTAAACCCAAGGACATCCTACCTCTGAGCACCCCCCACCAGCTCTCTGTATTTCTTTTTAAACGGGGTCTTGCTAGGTTGCTGAGAGTCTTGCTATGGCTGAGGCTGGTCTTGAACCTGAGATCCTCTTGTCTCAGCCTCCCAAGTACTGGGATCACAGGCGTGCGCCATCACGCCCGGCTGATAACTCATGACTTTTAAGTGGCAAGCCACCCTGAGTCGTGTGGTGAAGTCCTTCGCCCTCCCGCTCCGCCTGGCCCAGGCTGTAAGTCATCCCTTTGTCCAGAGCGTCCACACTGTAGCCACTAGGCAGCCATCTCGGTGTAAGCTGGACGGTTGCAGTAGTATGTGCTTATGTTCAGGTAACCCTTACTTTTCTTAATAATGACCCCAAAGCATAAGAGTGGTGATGCTACCAATTCGGATACGCCAAAGAGAAACCATAAAATGCTTCCTTTAAAAGTGATAATGAGCCAGACGTGGTGGTGCACGCCTGTAATCCTAGTACGTGGGAGGCTAAAACAGGAGGATTGGAGGTTCAAGGCCATCCTTGGCAATTTACTGAGACCATTTCAAAACAAAAAATAAAAAGGACTGGGGGCATAGCTCAGAGGTAGAATGCCCTTGGGTTCAATCCCCAGCCCCCCCCAAAAAAAGTAAAAATGTGAACGCTTTTGCCTTAATAAGAAAACTAATAGCCAGGCGTGGTGGCGCACACTTGTAATCCCAGTACTTGGGAGGCTGACACAGGAGGATCCGGGTTTGCGGCCAGCCTCAGCTACTTAGTGAGGCCCTCCTCCGCAACTTACTGACACCCTGTTTCAAAATAAAGAATAAAAAATAGGGCTGGGGAGCCGGGCGTGGTGGCGCACGCTTGTAATCCCAGTACTTTGGGAGGCGGAGACCGGAGGATCCGGGTTCGCGGCCAGCCTCAGCTCTCTCTCTCTCTCTCTCTCTCA
>PVJS01038907.1:0-19156 GCA_004027185.1 Glis glis
AGAGAGAGAGAGAGAGAGAGAGAGAGAGAGAGAGCTGAGGCTGGCCGCGAACCTGGATCCTCCGGTCTCCACCTCCCAAAGTACTGGGATTACAAGTGTGCACCACCACACCCGGCTAACAGTTTACTTTTAAAAAAGAAAAAAATAAACTGGGTATGGTGGTACATGCCTGTAATCCCAGTACTTGGGAAGCTGAGGCAGGAAGATCACAGGTTCATGTCCAGGAGGCAGTAATTTAGCAAGACCCTATTTCAAAAATAAAAAATAAATAGGGCTGGGGGTGTAGCTCAGAGGTAGAATATCTCTGGGTTCAATCCCCAGTACCACAAAGAAAAGAAAGAAAATGCAGGTGACAGACAAAATCTGATGGGCAAGCTATAGCTTGCCAATCCTGCATCAAGAGGAAGAAATAGACACAAGCCAAATATTTATGCATATGATAATATGTGCAAAGGCCCTGTGGCAAAAGGACACATACATCTTTAATGGGATTGACAGCGAGTGAGTGGCGTGTCATATGAGTGAGGCTGGAAGGGAGAGAGGGGCAGACCGGCAGGCTCTCCTAGGACACTTCAGGCTTTAATCTTTACTGTCCTAAAAACTGCAATATTGGATGATTTTAAGCAGGAGGGTGCCTGTGGAGAGTGCCTTTGGACATGCCCTTTTGAATTGTGAATTGCTTGACATAAGTGCTGCCATTTTAAGGCAAATGTGTGTGAGTAAAAAGTGAAACACCCAAAGTGACAGCCCGGGAACTTTCCGGGTCTGGCTTGAGTGATAAGACATGTTCACCGCTTTCCCCCGCTGATGCAACCCTAGCACTGGATGTAACTGCGCATGCCCAGCCTCAGCTGAAGGAGCATACGCTACCTAAGATAAGACCCCCTCAAACAGTACATAAGGCCCAAGAGAATTAGGCCCAGTGAGCCTCCAGCTCCAAGTCAAGTGAGTTGCCAGACTCCCTGTCACGGTGCTCCACGACTGCTGGTGTGTCTCCCACCAACGGCGACAACCCAAGAACCTGGAGAGAAACTGCGTTCTGGTAAGCTCCCTGCTGAATCTCGGCTGCGCAGAGTTAGGACTCCCATACCTAGTGTGAAGTGTGAGAATAAATTGGTATAAACTCCAATTAGGAGTCTGAATCTAAGTTCACCATTCTATAGCTCTCCAACTCTCCCTAGCTGGTGGAGCTCTCTCAGAACAATGCCATGATTAGATTTGAATTTTAAAAGACCTCCCTGCAGTGTGTTGAATGAATTGGATTAAATTTCCTTTTATAAAACATAAGGATGTATATACTTGCCTTGTGTATCAGACACTTCCTTATGGTGCATGAACTACACGAGGTGCATAGAAATGTTTTATAAAATATAAATGAGGTAGAAATTTACACAGTTGTATTTCACAGAAAACAGTAGACCCAGAAGTTCGCCGTCTTTGGGATTTTCTCTATGAAGAAAGACACCGCGAACTCAGGAAAGAAATCTTTTTGTTTACGTCATGGGGCCTCCTTCACCTGGGCAACTATTCCTCAGGGTGCTCACTAAAGAGAAGGAGTGTTCCTTTCTCGCGCACTCTTGCTCCTCTTCCTCTCTCCTAAGCACATCTACGTTGCTGCCTGCAGCCCAAGCTTGGCTCCAAACCCATGAAAATTTGCCAAGTGTAAAAGCTCCTTGAGAATGAGATGGACGCTGGGGTGCCTTCACCTGAGAAGCAGGATAAAGAGAATCTAGTGGGTAAGGTCCTCTCCTGATGAGGCTTGTTACAGACATGTGAAGCAAAGCAGAAATTGTAGCCTTAAAGCTACACAGAACGTATAATTTGTACTTGTTGAAAGTGGTTTCAACCTCATTTAGAGCCCAGGATTTTGGATTCATTGCGTATAATTGGTTTTCTTGAGCATCTGTCTTTTCTTTCATTTTGAGATAGAATTGGTGTTTATCTTGGTATTCCTTTTTTTCACATTAAATAGCAATGATATGTTGAAGAGGTTGATTTTCCTCCATCTTCAAATATATCTGATGATGTTATGATTAAGAAAGCGTTGGTTTAAGCTTCACTGTGGTTGATAAATGGAAAGAAGTTGAGAAAAATAAACGTTAGCTCCTAAGTAGCAAAAGGAGTGACTACTATCTGCAATATTAATGACTGCTATTTATTAGAAAGCATGGTGGTACACACCTGTAATCCCAGTTCTGGGAGACTGAGACAGGAGAATCACAGGTTTGAGGACAGTCTCAGCAATGTAGCAAGACTCTCAGCAACCTAGCGAGACCCTGTTTCAAAACAAAAAAATAAAAAGGGCTGGGGGTGTAGGTCTGAGGTAGAATGCCCCTGGGTTCAATCACCAGTAAAACATACACACATACACACACGCACGCACACGCACATGTGCACAAAGAAAGCACTTTGCTTATGTTACTTTTTAAATCTAACAATAATTCTGAAGTGGATCCTCTTATGATCTGTTTTTACAAATGAGAAAACTGAGTCATGGAGCATTTAAAGACTTGTTGAAGGTCCAGAAAGTGTTAATGTTAGTGTGTGTGTGTGTGTGTGTGTGTGTGTGTGTGTGTGTGTGTGTGTGACCTAACCGGGGATTTATACCCTGTGTTGCCGAAATGTCAAAATACAAGTTGGAAATCGAGAACACATTTGACATTATTAATTTCTCAAAGAAAAAGTACACATTTAGAGACATTTACCTGGATAGGAAACAAAACTTTTCTGTTGAAGTAGGCACAGCAACACTACTAGGCTGAAGTCTGCAGATATCACACGGGGATGCAAGCTGGAGGGCCCTTCGAGGGTACCCTTCATCATTAAACAAGAAGTTCGAGACATTTCAGTTTCCATTTTAATGGGTTAAGACAGCAGCAGGGCAGACAGCATGATTGATGTGGCTTCGTCACTAAAATATTTGAAAGCGCTCATAAGTTTCTTGGGGTTTGATGTTATAGTGCAAAATTTGCACTATCGCGAAACAGACTGGAACTTATATGTTACAAACTCTGATTTCCTGTGCTTTTGGCAGTTTATGAGAAATGCAATATTGACCATCCTCTGGGATTTGTGGATTAAGTTGAGCCTTTCCCTCCTCCAACATACATACATTAAGCAGTAAAGAAATTTCCACTCACAAATGGTGAGGGAATTAAATGAAAAGTTCTTGTTTTTACCTCCAGCTACAGTCTCTCTCTCTCTCTCTCTCTCTCTCTCTCTCTCTTTTAGTACTGAGGATCGAACCTGTTTTACCTCCAAGTGAAACTCTTAGCCTTTATTATTATTTTTTTTTCAAAACAGGGCCTTGCTAAGTTGCAGAGGCTGGCCTTGAACCTGCAATCTTCCTGTCTCAGTCTCCCAAGTACTGGGGTTATAAGTGTGCACCACCTTGCCGGCAGCAGCAGGAGTCTTACTAGTTTGCCACTGGCATGTGCCAGCTTTTGAAAGCCACCTGTATCTTGTATCATATCTATTGTGTGCATCATGGGCTAGCTTTTGAAAGCCACTTGTATGCATCACGACTCCAAGTTCATGATGTCACAGGATGAGTCAGAATCACCTGGTAAGGAGGGATATTTGCAGGATGAAAATGATACACATTAGGGCTTGTCCCTCCCAGAAACCCAGTTGTTAAACATTTACTAGCACACCACTACTTATTAGCTTTTTTTTTTTTCTTTTTTTGCGGTACCAGGGATTGAACCCAGGGGCGTTCTACCTCCGCGCTATGCCGCCGGCCCTATTTTTTATACTTTATTTTGAAACCGGGTCTCACAAAGTTGTGGAGGGCCTCACTAAGGAGAGAGAGAGAGAGAGAGAGAGAGAGAGAGAGAGAGCTGAGGCTGGCTGCGAACCCGGATCCTCCGGTCTTTTTTATTCTTTATTTTGAAACAGGGTCTCACTAAGTTGCAGAGGGCCTCACTAAGTAGCTGAGGCTAGCCGCGAACCCGGATCCTCCAGTCTTAGCCTCCCAAGTACTGGGATTACAAGCCTGTGTGCCACCACACCCGGCCTTATTAGCTTTTTGATTTTCACTCCAGCCCCTATTTTTTCTAAAGTGAAGTTAATTGGAATTTAGATTACCTAATCTTAGATATTCTCCTCAACATTAATATGCAAAAGAATCTTCCTGGGGAACTTGTCAAAATGCAGATTCTTGGTCCCTCCCTCCTAGAACTTCCGATTGCTCTAGGTCTAGCTGGGCTTGAGATTTTGCTACCAAAGCAGCTCCCAGGAGCTGGTGAGATGCTGGACTGCACCCACACTTTCTGTAGCCCTCACTGTACTTCTTTTCAGCAACACTGCACTCTCCTGAAAGTTCTTTGATGCAAGCTATGTCCCTGCTTCAGAGAAAAAGAGGAGGGAAGATGAATTACAGGTGATAAAAAATACAGTGTTTACCCCTAGGGTTTTACATTAGATTTTATATTTGATGCTCAAAGTTCATGATTCTTTGCAGAAAGAATCAGGAAGTTGCTGTTCTCTCTCCCTCCCTCCCCCCCTCTCTCTCTGTCGTGTGTGTGTGTGTGTGTGTGTGTGTGTGTGTGTGTGTGGGGTGCTGGGGATTGAACCCCAGGGGCATTCTACCTCTGAACTATACCCCAGCCCTATTTTATTTTACTTATATATTTTTATTTGGAAACAGGGTCTTACTAAGTGGCTGGCCTCAAACCTGTGATCCTCCTGTCTCAGCCTCCCAAGTACTGGGATTACAGGTGTGCACTACCACACCCAGCATAATGTTCTGTTTTGCCAACTGTGTGTTCAGGTTTGAAGGTGAATGGAGGGGGTGGGGAGAGAGAGAATGAATAAATTGTCGACACTCTGCCAAATCCAGGGAAGGTGGTTGGTCCCATTCCACACACCTTTTATTTTTCTCCTGGGAAACATCTGGTCTTTTCTGCTCTGGAAATACAAAGAACTTTCTTTCCTTCTTTTTTTGTTTTTACTTGACATGATTTTTTTATTTTAGATTTACTTTTATTTATTTATTTATTTATTGCGGTACGGGGATCAAACCCAGGGGGCGTTTTACCTCTGAGCTACACCCCCGGCCCTATTTTTTATACTTTATTTTGAAACCGGGTCTCACGAAGTTTCGGAGGGCCTCACTAAGTAGCTGAGACTGGCTGCGAACCCGGATCCTCCGGTCTCAGCCTCCCAAGTACTGGGATTACAAGCATGCACCACCACGCCCGGCTTTTAGATTTACTTTGTAAGATTATAAATACTTCAAATATTAAGAAAATTCAGAATTATAAACACATCAAAAATCAAGAAAACTCAGAACCTGAAATATAAGCATATTTCAGGCCACTCAGAAATAACCACTTTTTACATTTCGGCTAATTTTCTTCCACAATTTTTTCCATGCACATATTTCCACTAATTGGGATCCTAGTGGCTATATAATTTTGTGCCCCCCTACTTTTTTCTCTTAACATTATACCATAATTTTCTCATGCTTTTACAAACTCAAAGAATTAGGCATAATATTGTCTTGTGTGGCTGTATCATGGTTCACTGAATTATCCCTCCATTGTACTTCGGGATGTTTTTGACTTATTGGTGGTATAAAAAACACAATCATGAGAATGTTTAGGCATACATATTAAGGACAACGTGCTTGTATTTGTTCTTGCACTGCTGTTATTTAGACAGAGGACTGCAAGCACGGGGAGCGTGGGGACTGGGGAGAATGATGCAAGGAAGACGTTTTCTCTTTATTTTCTTCTCATAATGATGTGGGAGTGAGGCTGCAGTAAGGCAGAAGTCATGAAGGAGAAAGTGCACGGGCATATGGTTCTCGGGTTAATTGACTCTCTTGGGAGAAAACAGAGTCTCACCTGATGGATCATTATTTCCAGAGGCCTTTCAGATGCACCCATAACTCTGCTTTGTTACTGAGCATCATTCTGAGACTTGGAAGTGGGCAGAGTGTACCGTTCATTTGCTTGGCATCCACTGTGGATCAGGAGACATTAACAACAAAACACCTGCTTTCAAAGCACTAAACACTTACAGGGAAACTAAAAATGACAATGCACTATGAAAAATGATAATAGAGGGAATATTAGAAAGTCAAAAGAGGATCCCACAGGGTGGAGGTGAGAGTAATGAGCGCCTTCCTAGGGAAGCAGGTACTGTCTAAGCGTCGTATGCTGAAGGGGATGAGGACATGAAGGCCTGGGCACAGGGGCAAAGGTGTGTGAAGACCTGGATGGGGTTCTCTAGTACCGTTAGTGCGCTATCTGGGTCACTAGATCCATAATGGAGACCATCAAAATCCCGCCACCTGAGAATCTGAGTTCTTGATGTGCTAAGATCCTGTGCATCAAGCCTGGTCTCTAAGTGGCAGGCCTCCCAGTTGAAGATGCTTTTTTTTTTTTTTTTTGCGGTAACGGGGGTTGAACCCAGCAGGAGCGTTTTACCTCTGCGCTACACCCCCGGCCCTATTTTTTATTCTTTATTTTGAAACCGGGTCTCACGAAGTTGCGGAGGGCCTCACTAAGTAGTTGAGGCTGGCCCCAACCTGGATCCTCCGGTCTCCGCCTCCCAAGTACTGGGATTACAAGCGTGCGCCACCACGCCTGGCTGAAGATGCATTTGACTGAGGGGGAAGGGAATCACCATGATGAAGCTGGGGGGGCAAGACAATTGGGAAGAGGGGTGCCAGGAAGGGCGGCACACGGGGCTTTAACTGCGTGGGCAATGCTTACATTCTTAAACTGGATGGTGGGTATAAGGTATTAAATGTGTATTTTTTAAAACAAATTTTTGAATGATCTATTCCAAATATGTCTTCAAAAAAGCAATGATAAAAAGGAACTCAGTAAATAATACATTGTGGAGTTTTCCTAACTGCTAAGCGCAAATCATCCTTCTGCAGTTGAAATGTAAATTGGGCCAGGTGTGGTAGTGCAGGCCTGTAATCCCAGTATTTGTGAGGCTGAGACAGAAGGATTGAAGGTTTCAGGCCAGCCTCAGCAACTTAACGAGATCCTCATTTCCAAATAAAAAGTAGATAGGGCTGGGGGTGTATCTCACAGGTAGAATGCCTCTACTTCTTCTAGGGGAGAGAGAGAGACAGAGAGAGAGACAGAGAGAGAGAGGAAGAAGAGGAGGAGGAGGAGGAGGAGGAGGAGGAGAAGGAGGGAGGAGGGGAGGGCAGGGGAGGGGAGGGGAGAGGAGAGGGAGAGAGGAGGAGGAGGAGGAGGAGAGGAGAGGAGAAGAGAGGAGAAATGTAAATTGTTTAGAAAACTTTTAGGATCACAGAATATTATAGTCATAGGTGTATTAAGGATGCTAATAAGATCATCATTCAGCTCTGATTTGGTAGTTCTCCACCAAAGAGCTGGTATCTCTATATTCTTTGATAAGGTTCCGAAAGTTATCTGAAAGAGCTTGGAATGTCAGTGGCTAGATTACATTAGGCCCTCAGGGGCCTAATGTTTCATTGTACATTATTACAAATTTAGTTCTTGCACATATATAAGAGCCATCATCCCGTAGAGAAAAAATCAGGTGAGTGAATACCATGGGCCGAGGGGAGTGGGGGACTGCTAATGGGATGGGATTTTGTCTGGAATTAGATACTGGTGATGGTTGCCCACCATGGCGAATGTGCAAAAACCCACTGAATTATTCAACCTCAAGTGGTGAGTTTTACTCCACATGGCTCAATAAAAATAGATTATTTTTAAAAAGAATCCTGCTGGGTGTGGTGGTGCATGCCTTTGATCCCGGTACTTGGAAGTCTGAGACAAGAGGATCCCAGGTTCTCAAGGCTAGCCTCAGAAACTTAGTGAGATTCTCAGCAGCCTAGCCTAGCAAGACCCTATTTCAATACAAAATAATAAAAAGGACTGGAAGTGTAGCTGGAGGTAGAATGCCCCTGGGTTCAATCCCCAGAACCCCCGCCACACACACACACAAAGAATCCTGTTTAGCAAATGAAAAAAAAAAAGGAACAAGCAGGGGGCGTGGTGGCGCAGGTTTATAATCCCAGTACTTTGGGAGGTGGAGACCAGAGGATCCGGTTCCCGCGGCCAGCCTCAGCTCTCTCTCTCTCTCTCTCTCTCTCTCTCTCTCCTTAGTGAGGCCCTCCGCAACTTCGTGAGACCCGGTTTCAAAATAAAGTATAAAAAATAGGGCCGGGGG
Source organism: Glis glis (assembly GCA_004027185.1). NCBI lineage: Eukaryota > Metazoa > Chordata > Mammalia > Rodentia > Gliridae > Glis > Glis glis. The sequence goes on from PVJS01038907.1 coordinate 8,164, forward strand.
TGTAGCACAGAGGTAGAACGCCCCTGGGTTCAATCCCCGTACCGCAAAAAAAAAAAAGGAACAAAATAAAATGCAAATTGTCAAATGAAAAAACTTCACTGAACAGAGTTAAACAAGGAAGGAGGAATTTATTCAAGGCTACTGCAATAGAGTAGAGAGGCCAGAACTGTGTCCAGGCTCAACTGCTGAGAGCACGGTGGCAGGGTAACTGAAGGCTGGGGTGAGCTGGCAGGAAAGTCCTGGAGGTCCTTAGGGGAGGTCAAAGGCCATGTGGGTTTACTAATGCACTTCTCATGTCTTTGTGGCTGGAGGTAGTTTTACAAGATGGAGGTGCCCGCCCTAGTTAAGTTCCTACTCCCTACAGAAGCTGGGAGATAGGGGCACTATTTTCTTTGATATGTATATGCCAAAGGGTATAAATAAACCAAGTCCTTGAGATAGAGAGTCTCAGGTTGTAAAACTGGGATGAGAATTTTTAAAACCTTCAACTCACATCTCAAAGGGGCATAGAAAGAATTCATAACGGCAAGTTTTCAAAAGAAAATGCTCTCAGAAGAGGTTGTTCAGGGTCTGGAGTTAGGAAGGAGCCTGCCAATGGCTGAATCAAGCCAAAGTTGTCTTGGTCAAAGCACACCTGTAGGAAGACCTTGGGCAGTTGTCAGGATGGCCACAGGGCCTCATCATATTATGTGGCTAATAATTCCTTTACATATATTATTTTATATAATCCTCACAATTAGCTATGATCGCCACTATTGTCAAGCTATAAAGAAGGAACTAAGATGTGACCAGGCAAGGTGACTCTTGAAAGGTCCCCTGGCTCGAGAAGGAGGTGCCTGGACCAGAACGTGTGGCCAGCTGGTCCAGGGCCTGTTCCACTCACCCTGGCTCTGCATGTCCCTTCTGCCACAGGCTGACTCAGCTGAGGTTTTCTACTCTTCTTTCTGAGAATGTAAACAGTGAATTTTTCATCCGCAGAAAAGTTCGATCTTATAGACTGGTTTTTATTTGAATTATTTATTGAAGTATGATGTATACACAGTAAAGGACAACAAGTCTTGAGTGTTTGGATTGGGAGACTGAATATACACAGAGACAATGGAGCTCTGCCCCACAGCCTATAGCAACCTTCCCAGGAAACCAACTCATTATCTGCAATTGATGGCCCAGAAGCAGAAGAAGCCTGCCCCTCAAGACTGGCAGGGAGCCAGCTTGCTATCTCTAGTGGCAATCCAGGAAGCTAGACAACTTCTGTAGGAATCAGCCCCAAATGGCCAGCACTTGACTAATAACTGACAGCTTCCCTATTTTTTGTTCCCCACTTCCAACTTAGGAACAGAAAAAGCCAAATACGCCTCCCTAACCAATCCCATATGATCCCCCACTTCTGAGAGCTGCCTACAGCTTTCCCATGCAGACAGCCTCCATCAGAGAATAGCTGAGCCTTCCCTGTTTTCTGTCTTGAAGCTTCCCCCTGTTCCGCCTGCCTTTGAGTCTCTGCAGGTGATGGTGGCTGCTGACCACTGCTACAGCAAGCTCTGAGGAGACAGCCTTAGTTTGTCTCATTTGGTTGGTTTTCATTTATTTTCATAGGCTAATATGTGTAAGTCTATATAATTAACACCCAAATAAACCCATAGACACATTTAGTACCCAAAAGGCTTCCCTTGTTCCCTTTCCAGTTAATTCTCCAACCACCAATAGCCCCACTATCCAGAGATAAATATTCCTCTGACTTCAATCATAGTAGTTTGTTGTTCTTGAATAAATTATACAATATAATCCAGAGCCTACACACGGAATCAAAAGTAGGTATTCTTGTGTCTGGCTTGTTTTGCCCTATATCATATCTATGATGTTCATCCACATTTGCCTATCGACATAGTTTTATCTCTTTATCATTGAGTAATAATCCTTTGTGTGAATATATCATGACTTTATCTCTTCTACTCTTTTTTTTTTTTTTTTTTGCGGTACCGGAGATTGAACGCAGGGGCGTTCTACCTCCGCGCTACACCCCCGGCCCTATTTTTTATACTTTATTTTGAAACCGGGTCTCACGAAGTTGCGGAGGGCCTCACTAGGTAGAGAGAGAGAGAGAGACAGGGAGAGAGGGAGAGAGAGAGCTGAGGCTGGCCGCGAACCCGGATCCTCCGGTCTCCGCCTCCCAAAGTACTGGGATTACAAGCGTGCGCCACAACGCCCGGCTTCTCTTCTACTCTTGATGGATGGGACTCTTCATTTCTTGGCTCTTAAGGATAAAGTTGCAGTGGACATTCTTGAATGTGTTTTTTGCTGTCCTCAGCACTCATTTCTCTCAGGTATTACCAGCTGAGTACTGGGTCATAAAGTAGGTGTATGGTTAGCTTTTTTTGAACACACTTAGATTGGTGCAATGTAATTGCACATTGTAGTGAGATTCAAAGTGTGTGTTTAGCTTTAGGAGATACTTAGAGTTTTTCAGGTGACTTACCAATCTGCACTCTTGATAGAATATCTGAGAGGTCGCTCCATAACCTTGCTAAAACATGGTATGATCAGTCTTTAATGTTTGCTCTTCTGGAAACTGTGTATTAGTATCTCATTGTGGTTTTAACTCTTATTTCCCTGATGTATATGTACATCATTCTATCTTGACATTTTTCAACAATGACATAATAGCTATAATGCTTTTTCTGCTAAGAAAAGTAGTGACTATTTATGATAACACAGGCCTGTTGTCAAATACTTTACATAGTATTACTCTAATATTGAAATACCATTGATCAGGCCTTGGTTGGGCAATATACAACCAAGTCACCTAGCCTGTTTTATTTAGTATCACTCATTTCCACTTCTAATGCCATCCAAGTGGGGCTAGTCTTTGCAATATTCCCCCCTTCTTCCTGGCCTCAGGCAATACTCAGCCTTGCCTCGTGTGTTTACCCTGGGGCCTCCGAAGGAGGCACTGATCCTCTGGCACACAGGGCTGTCTCTAAGCACAGGAGCAGTGCCCAGGAGTGCCCCTCCACAAGTGAAGTGTGGTTTTGCTTCACTGACAAAGTTGGTAAAAGCAGATAGAAATTATTGTTAATTTGTAGAATGCCTGGATGTCACCTTACTTAAAGAGAGAGCAAGATGAAGATAACTACAGCAACCAGAAGTTCTGGCTGCAAAAAGAAGGACTGGCCTTATCTCTGAGGTCCTTCTCCCATGTCGTATCGGTGGCTCTGGGCCTCAGCTTCCCATGTCACGGCACTCCCTTTCCTCTCGCAGACTGAAAGGAAGGTGTTGACCAAATATTCTCCTGTTCTTTGTCACAGCCACACACCAGAGCCAGTCTTCACTTCCTTCACCAGCTGTAGACTCCCCAGAAGTACGTTTAGCAGAGATGACTCTATGATATCTGTCTCCACTAACTCCTTCCCTCCCAGCACCGGAACTCTGGATGGCAAATCCCACATCCCATTCTCCCTTGAGTCCTCAGCTCTAACACAGGGTATGGCACATAACTGGTAAAATATTTGTTAAATGGATGAATGAGAAATTAGGGACAATTTATTGGGCAGGCAAAATCCAATTTTTGACCAGATGTAAGCATATGATGCTGACTTTGTGGCTATGTGACAGTTGCTTACAGGAAATGCACATTCATGGATTTGGATGAAACAGGTGATTTCAGGGCTTAGGGTTATCCTTCATCATCCCCTCGGCCTCAAGGGAAGGCTCTGGCAGGAGCCCTGTGTAGGTCGATTTGAAGGCACTATGGAGAAATTCTGAAGGTCTTATGTAACCAGTGAAAACATTTCTTTTGTGTGTATATACCAGTCTTATAATCCATTCTTCTGTTGGTGGATACCTAGGAGGTTCCATAATTTGGCTATTATGAATCGTACTGCTATAAACATGGATATGCATGTATTACTATAATATTCTGACTTCAATTTCTTTAGAAAGATACTCAGAAGTGGTATAATATACACACAATGGAATTTTACTCAGCCATAAAGAAGAACAAAATTATGTCATTCGTAGGAAAATGGATGGAATGAGCTAGAGAATATTATGTTAAATGAGATTAGCCAGTCTCAGAAAGTGAAAGGTTATATGTTTTCTCTCATATGTAGAAGCCAGAGAGAAATTGGGAGACAAAAGGACTTCAGATAAATGAGGAGAGATACCAGTAGAATAGTGGAAGAGGACTAAGGGAGGGAGGTGTGGAAAGGGGGAGGAGATTTAATGAAGGAAGACATTCAAATAATGCTACATACATATACCATATGTGAAAATATCAATACCGATCTCAGTAACACGTAGGGGCAGGGAGAGGGAGCTGGGTGGGATGGAGAAGGAAACATACCAAGTGCGGTGTGCGCATGCATGTTTCCATCATTCCGAACCTCATTGTGATGTATAATTACAATGCACCAATAAAAGTATACTTAAAACCAAGCATTCCTTTCCGTCATTACTGTATTCCTCAAATCCAGTTCTCAGCACAGCAACTTGCTTTGAACTGTGGGAGTGGGAACAGGGAGGGGAAAGGCTACCTGAAAGCTTGGCTTCCTTGGAAGCCACAAAAGTAGCACTCTGTGGTCCCCCAGGGCTGTGAGCGCTCAGGAGGCTGAGCAGGGGAGTCCACAGGCAGGCTGATGATGCTCATGCCTGACTTTAACCAGCAGTCAATGACGCGCGGGGCCTCCACCAGTGCTCCCAGCGGTAGTGGCTTTGGTGATTCTAATGTGCAGGTGTAAATCTTTGATTAATCACCTTGTCATCTCTTTTCTCTCTTAGCATGTTCAGTATCTAACAGAATCAAGTCTCCCCCACACATGTAATGATGCACAGGCTTGGTGGGACTCTGGAGGAGAGCTTGTAGGGCCGGGTAGTTTGTGACAGAGACTTCCTTGCACAGCTTGGTGTTGAGGCTGAGGCTGAGGCTGCTTGGGAAAATGTCTAGGGCTTGGCTTAGAGCATGAAGTGCCCATGGTGTCCTTGTTGGAGTCCCAGCTGCACCAGCCAGGCCTGGACAAGCACAGTTAATGCAGCATTGTCTGCAAAAGAAAATCGCATGTAACGTTAAGGGCAATCGATAGGAGAATGGCTTAGTGAACTCAGATGCTGGTTAGGATGAAAGAGTATGTCATGATTAAGGTAGATGAGTGTGTAACGACATGGAAAGACATACAAAATAGTTAAGTTTTTACAAAGTAGAAACAGGCAGAGTGTGGTGCCATTTATCAAAAATAAAATATAGAAACCAAATCAATGTTTTCTAAACATAAATATATGTATGTAAATACATAGAAAATTGATCCTCAAAGACATATACCAAATTGATGATAACTATGGAATTTTCTAGATAAAAGTAGAACTGAGAAGGGGATAGTAGGGGGGCTTTAGTATTACTCTTTAGATTTTTTTTCAGTGAGAAAGTACAAGCTGTTATTAATACTAAAATAGCACTGATAAATATAATACAACAAAGACTCTTCGAGAATGTACAAAGTATCTTTTAACCAACACACAGTCTAAAGCTATAAAAGAATTTTGTACTCAAAGTTTTTAACACTAAAATATGTATCTAAAACTTGGATACTTTTCACCTATCAGAATAAAACAACTGAGAAATTTGAAATGATCTCACGAGGACGGGACATGTACTGTGGGTGAAGCTTTAGGTTGGTACAAAATCCTTGAAGGACATTTGCCATGGATCAAAATTGTAAATATTAACCCCTTTGACCCAACATATCTATTGCCAGGTATTTATCCTAAAAAAGTGCACAGAAGCAGACATCTACAAACATTCATCACAGCATTGCTTGTAAGAGCAAAATCCCAGAACTCCCCTAAGTATTAAAATATATGACTCAGGTCCCAATGAATCAATAGCAGTAAAATGGTTCAGTGTGTGTGTGTGGAGGGGTAGATTTGAGGAGGTATCAGTAGCTGGATAAGGAAGAGGCAATAAAATGAATCTCTAACCTGGGAAGTCAGGTGGGTGGTTAAGACATTAACTGAGATAGAGACAGCATATGGTGTTTGTGGGATTTCCAGGTTGGAAATATCTAGTCAATATAATTAGTTCTGGTGTTCATGCAGAGAGGGCGACTCAGTTGGGAGGGATGCAGAGATGACCATAGGGTGGTTGTCAAGGGGGAAGGGAATGGAGGAATGAAAATTAAAAAGTAGGTAAAGTGGAGAATATATAGAGATAATTCTAAAACGAAAGGATCACCCAGACATGCATATTTTGCAAACAAGGATTTTAGATAAAAGGGGAGAAACCCTAGTGGAGTGATGGAGGGGGTTTAGGGTAGGGTGGTGGGGTGGAGGGAGAATTAATGAAGGAAACACTTCTCTTACATTATGTATATATGTGAAATTATCAATGCCAATCTCAATATCATGTATAGAGAAGGGGAGGGAGTGGAGAGAGAGCCGGGGGGAGCTCACCAAGTGCGGTGTGCATGTATGTCCCTATCACTCTGAATTATATTATGATGTATGATGTGAGACTACGACGCACCAATAAAAATATATTAAAACAACAACAACAACAACAACAAAGGATCCTGAAACTTGAGAAGTTATGTCATTGATGTGACTAAAGCTAAAAGCTTTAGGTGGTTGAGGTAGGATTTGAACTCAGTACCATCTCATTGCAACACAATATTCTTTAACCCCAAATGCCCCTGCTATCATAATGTGTGATTAACAAAAAGATATCTAATGTAATGAGCTGATCCAACAAAGTTCCATGAAAGGTCAGAAATGTCAAATATCAAGATCCAACAGGTCCTTGGAATTCTTATCCATCTACAAAATAGGAATAATGGTGGTAATGTATGTTTGCTCATGTAGATAGAAATGCATGGGTTGGAGCCATACAAAAACAATGTCATCTAGTCTTCATTCAATCTTCCAAGGTAGATAACTTTTATCCCCATCCTACAGATGAAGAAATGGAGACCAGAGAGACTCAATGAATGGCTTGTGTAAGGCCATGAAGTTGATAACTAAGAGACTCGTATAGAAACGTATACCTAAGGACTCTTCAAAATGTTTTTCTACGTACCACATTGTTTCTCCTTGAGGATAACAGTACCTACCGACCTTAAGGGTTATCTTGAATTTCACCTGGATAATTCACGGGGCTCAAGAATCTGATGGCTCTGGTATAGGTGGTTCTTGGAATACATTCTGAGAAACAGTTGCATATGTTTTGAGAATAATAAACCATGTCAACCCTATAGATCTTCGATGATAATTATTGCAGTTGGTTGCTATGAGACTTTCTAGGAAGGGACAGATTAATTATAATTTCTAAAAACCTGAAAAAACTGTGTGTGTGTGTGTGTGTGTGTGTGTGTTTGACTGCGTTCCTGGGTGTGGATGGATTAAGGATTCCTCTTTAGACATTTCGGGCTTGGCCAGCTATCTGGACGGTTCCCTCACCCACTCAGCTGGATGGCTTTTCTTTTTCTTTTTCTTTTTTTTTTTTGCCGTACTGGGGATTGAACGCAGGGGCGTTCTACCTCCGTGCTACACCCCCGGCCCTATTTTTTTTAATGCTTTATTTTTGAAACCGGGTCTCACGAAGTTGCAGAGGGCCTCACTAGGTAGAGAGAGAGAGAGAGAGAGAGAGAGAGAGAGAGAAAGAGAGAGAGAGAGAGAGAGATCGCACGCACGCGCATGCACGCTGAGGTTGGCCGCGAACCCGGATCCTCTGGTCTCCGCCTCCCAAAGTACTGGGATTACAAGCGTGCGCCACCACACCCAGCTGCATGGCTTTTCTAAGAACCACATCAATCACGCGCTTGCTTCTTTCTCACTTCTCAGGCATCAGCAAAAAGCAGCTTGGTGTGTGTGGCTGGATTCTGTTCTCCCTCTCCTTCCTGCTGATGATCATTACCTTCCCCATCTCCATATGGATGTGCTTGAAGGTAATGCCCTGGGAAATAAATGGGGCTCTCCATATCAGCTGACGCACCATTAAGACTAAACGCTCTCCCTTAATCTCTTAGATCATTAAGGAGTACGAGCGTGCTGTTGTATTCCGACTGGGACGCATCCAAGCTAATAAAGCCAAGGGACCAGGTATGACACTGTGGCTGCCCTGTCACAGATCATGGACACTCATGATTTCTGCCACCACACCAATACTTAAACAGGCAGCATCTATTGAGAGTCAAACAACCCCAGGAAGCTGGAGCCCTTGCCTTCTGAACAATAGAAGGATGTTGCTCCATTGCAGAGTTGGTGGGAATGGCCATCAGTTTGAGGGTTTAGCAATCTGGACCCTTTTCCTAACTCTTCCCCTGAGACATTCAGTGAGTTTGAACACTTTGCTGGTTACACTGGCTGGGTGTCATTTATTACCATGGCCACTAAGAGCATGTCCAGAAAAGGAAAGAAGAGAGTAAATGGCCAGTGTAGACCATTAAGTTACTCAGGGTGAACATTCAAGGAGCTGGACTTTGATTTTCACTCTTTGAAAAGAACTGATGGAAAAGCAAAAAGTAATTTCCTCTCATGGTAAGCAGATTAACAGACCACTAGAGCCGGAAGCCAGTGTGCAGCTCCTTTTGTCCAATGCCCTGGTTTTGAAAATAAAGAATCTGGAGCCGGGCATGGCGGCACACACGTGTAATCCTTGTAATCCCAGTACTTGGGAGGCTGAGACAGGATGATTGCAGGTTTAAGGCCAGTCTCAGCAACTTAGTGAGACCCTGTTTCAAAATAAAAAATGAAAAGGTCTGGAGGTGCAGAGGTAGAATGCCCCTGGGTTCAATCCCCAGTATCAAAAAAAAGTAAAGAAAAGAAAAGAAAGGCAGGCATCTTAAAGGCCCATGAGAAACGATGGCTTTTAGCTATGTTTCTCTGATAATGTTTGTTTCCTGGCCCTTCTTGTTGTATATCTGAGAAAAGTTGCTGTCTCTCCAGCTGTACTGTAAGATCTCTGGAGGCAGAGACGTTTTTATGTACAGTGATACTCTACACTTTGCACTCGGCCATGGAGCCTGGTGGTAGGTGCTCAGATACCTGTTACCTGAGAAATGAGAAACTTCAAAAGACAAAGTTTGTGAATGAGACTTGGTCATTTCAAGTAGTAAAATCTCGCTTGCCTAATTTCATAAAGAATCTAAGAAAAAGAGTTCAAGAATTACTTACTATGGTTGATCTTACGAGTTTGCCAAGACAGAAGTGTTAGAATCATCCAATGGAGGAATAACAGAACAAAGCTAGCCCCTTCCTGGTGGGGCTAACATTATTTTGAGAGAAGCAGAATAGCTATAACTTGGAGGACTCTGGAGAAAAAAAAATGTATCTCTTTTAAATGAATTTTCCCAGAAGATTTCACTACTAAATGTCCCAGGATAACAACCCTCGTCATACCTGTCTCTGGGGCTAATGAGTTACCTCAGAATGTCATAAGGACCAGAGGGAAACAAGCCAAATTGTGAGTGGAAAACCTCTCCACTTTTGAAAATTATTCTTTAATAATAGAAGCGTTAATAATATGAGCTGCTACTTTTTTTTTGGTGATGGTGGGGATCGAACCCAGGGCCTGTGGCACTGTAGGCAAGTGCTCTATCATTGAAGTACATCCCCAGCCCTAAGCTGCTGCTTCTTGAGCACTTACACATCCCTGGCATTGTGTTTAGCACTTTGTTTCATTATCAAGTTGAGTCGTGCTCTGTCTTCATTACCATGCCATGGATATAGTAGACAACTGAAGCTCAGGAAAGTTGGGCGAGTGTTCCCTGGTTGCAAGGTCACCAGTTCTCAGCCATGATCTTAACCACAGTAGCCTGGCACCCAAAAAGGAAGTAAAGAGGGCAGTCCTTCTTACAAGTAGTCTCAAAGGTTTAGAGACTACAAGACAGAAAGCGCTCAGCAGTGTTCTTTGTTCATGCTGGTGCTTAAACTAAAACCAAAATAGTAACACAGACCTTCCCTGGTAATGGAAATGGGTGAGCACGCTCATCTTGCTGACACACTCGTGGTTCTAATTCTTATGATTCTTGCAGTAAAGAAAGAACACCCTCCAGAGTAATGCTAAGAATTCAGAGTCCTCAGGTGAATTTTCTTACATCCATCCTTCCCTGACCTACCCGAACCCCAGTGCTTCATAACCCAGAGAGAAGAAAAAAGTATTTGCAATTGGGAAAATTCATTGTACTTGAACCAGAACACAGCTATGGAGGAACTGTTCGTTCTGCATGCACTGCTTTCAGGGAATCTGGAGACTCTGGGAAGGTTTTTTTTTTTTTTGGTTGTTTTTGTTTTTTCAGAGCTGGGAATTGAACCCAGGGCCTCACACATGCTCCGCGAATACCCTACCACTGAGCTATACTGTGAGACCCCTTCTTTTTTTTTTTTTGTGGTACCAGGGATTGAACCCAGGGGCATTCTACCTCTGAGCTACACCCCCGGCCCTATTTTTTATCCTTTATTTTGAAACCGGGTCTCACGAAGTTGCAGAGGGCTGCACTTAGTAGCTGAGGCTGGCCGCGAACCCCGGATCCTCCAGTCTCTGCCTCCCAAGTACTGGGATTATAAACGTGCGCCACCACGCCCAGCTCAGATCCCTTCTTTTTTGAGACAGAGTTTTGCTAAATTACCCAGGCTGACCTCAAACTTGTGATCCTTCTGCCTCAGCCTCCCCAGTAGCTGAGATTACATGTTTACATCACCACACCCAGCCCTGGGAAGATTATAATTCAATCTTCCTTCAGTACTATTGAAGATCTGAGAATGTTGGTACTCACTGATATTCAAGACCAAAAGTCTACCACTCTAATCATTTATATAGGTACCTTTATTATAAGGAAGTCTCCTCTCCTCTTCTCTCTCTCTTTCCCTCCCTCCCTCCCTCCCTTCCTTCCTTTCTTCCTTCCTTTTTTTCTTTCTACTGGGGATCGAACCCAGAGGCATTCTATCTCTGAGCTACACTCCCAGCCCTATTTTATTCTTTTTTTTTTTTTTTTTTTTTTTTTTTTTTTTG
>PVJS01038908.1:0-19158 GCA_004027185.1 Glis glis
TCTTGTACTCAGTTTCCAGTTTTTTTTTTTTTTCAGAACTGAGGATTGAACCTCTGAGCTACACCCTCAGTCCTACTTTTTTATTCTTTATTTTAAAACAGGGTCTCACTAAGTTGCAGAGAGCCTCACTAAGTAGCTGAGGCTAGCTGCGAACCCAGATCCTCTGGTCTTAGCCTCCCGAGTACTGGGATGACAAGCTCCATGCCTAAAGCTCCATGCCTAGCTCTGAATTCCCGGAACAGCCCTGATCTTAGTGTACATGATCACTCTATTCTCAGGAAGAGAAGTATGAAGTTACTAGAAGGAGAACATTTTAGGAAAATGTAAGATTTTCTTCATCATCCACCCAAAAACCCTATGTAGGTTCCTATTCTGGTGAATTGGTTTGAATGATGTGAAGTTGGAGAAGTTTACTTTTTTAGACTCCTTTGCAATGATCTTCAGCATCTTTAATTTCAGTAGCAAGAAAAAAGTGTTAGTGAAAACACATTTTCTCCCCCAGGTCTATACCAACATACTAAAGATGCCAGTCAAAGCCTCTCTTCTCTAGAAATCTCTGTTTTTCCTAGGGTAAAGTCTCCTACCAGGTTGTAAAAGGCTACCCATCACAAACTCATTGTACCACCAATCACACTGAAACTTCAATACCAGGAAGCAATTCACTATTGTAAGCCTTGTGTAAGTACCAGCCCCATGAACACAATAGCTTTCAACTTGTTTGCTCCTCATACAAATGGCTCATTCCCAACCCTCTAGTCAGACACTGCCCTTAGACTTTATTGATACTTCTGATCTAATGAAAGGTGGAGGAAATAAAGCCCTGAGATCTCATTAGGCAAACATGTTGGGGTTGATAGACTTAAATTATATTGCTGCTTCCTCAAGATGCATACTTGTCAATTAAGCATATAGTTATATCATCATACATAAACTAGATGTATTTAATCTATTTAATTCAAATTTTAAATGTATATTAAGCTGTGAATTCATCTTTTATTTTGTCTCTTAAAATATCCAATATATAAATTAAAATATTTGCCTTAAAAATACCATCACATTTTTTTCCAGCTATTTTTCTGCATAATACAAAAGGCCATGTAAATTCTAGAAATTAGAATTTATAAAATCATACTGGCGACGGCATCTTTTTTCCTTATTATAACTATCTGCTACAACCATAGAACAGAGAAGGGAAGATTTTACAGGTAAACATAGATCTAATTAATTTTTAATGAGTATGTATCTTATGTTTATCAATATAAAATTAACTTAGTAAACATGATTTATTCATAGCATTCATTTTGACAATAAAATCAAATAAATTATTTCTACAGATGGTTACAGATGAGGATTTTGAAACTTTAGAACAAAATTTCTGAGCATGCATTCATTACTGAAGTTCAAGAGTATTTCTTCTGAAATATTCTTGAAAAATAATGTAATGCTGTAATGTGTTTGATGCCTCGAGCAAAGAAACATATTGCTTCAGAAAACCCAGATTTGATTTGGGTTTCAACAATCCTTAGAATGCATTGATTTGTATGCCCGCTGCACTTCAAAATCAGCCCATGAGCTTTATTCTTCTGTAGTTGACATCACTCCTGGCACACTCAGCCTCTGAGCTCTGCTCTCTTTGCACATAGAAATGAAAGAAATTGGAATAAAATGCTAGGGAGAAAATTGTTTTTAAGGGAAAAATGGTAATATTTTTTAGTACTCTCTTTACTAAGTTCAAAATAATAAATAATACAACATAGTGTTTCATTTTCTGGAGAAAATGTGTGGCTTTCAACATTTTCTCAAAGAAATTTAATTCAAGGATTAAAAGAAGGAAATCTTTTTCAAATATTTTCATATTTTATTATTTTTATCTTAGAAAATGGGACTAATCATTTTTTTACAGAAGGTTAGTGCTCATCCAATTTCATGGAGTTATTGGTTCATATCACAGATGTAAAAATGCAAGTGTTGGTTATTTCATCTTTTCTAAAAATACAAACCACTGTAGGTCAGAGTAATGGCATTTGGCTTATCTCTCAAATACAAATATAACTTGGGAACCACTGATGCATTCAATGGAGGGGGTGCCGATTCCTTATGTAAAACCTTAAAGTTATTACTTTCTTCTTTCTATTGTATTTCTCCTAAAATATTGCTAACAAATCACCAGAGTGCTATTTTTCAAATTAAAATATACAGCTATTAGTTTTTATACTCCCCACCTTTAAAGATTAATTAACTTACAGAAAAAATGTCACATAAGACTGATAATAAAACTACCAAATCATGTTTTATTAAATTCCAACTTATTTTACTAATAATTTTTATACAATATGATGGAAGTTAGTGTGTAATTGATGAGAATTTGGTATGCAGAATACATTTGTAATAATAAATAGAAAGTAATACAAAAATGCTACTTTCATTAGATACTTATTCTCTGCCCTTCAATTAGAAGTTTTCGACTGTACCTTGTTGTTTTTTTTCATAATCATTAATTCCTCCCCTCCCTTGCTATGCATTTCTGTGGATAGAGCATACCGTAGCATTCCTAGATTTGGTCTTGGCCACATGTTGTGCTTTGGCTAATTGAATGTGAGAAGACACACACGACAGCATGGCACATCCCGGCAGAGACAGTAAATGCATTTGTGTTGTTTTTCTCCACCTCTATGGCTCCTGCTCTCTACTCTAAGAACATCATGTTCTGGATTCTGACCATCCATGAAGCCTTGGTTACTAAATGAGAAGAAAAATGGAACCTAGTTGGGCCCAGCTAAGCTAAACTGAGAAAAAAAAAGCAACTCATTGTTGCTCCAGCTAAAGTAAATAACAGAGATATATGCAGGGAATTGATTGGATGTTATATTATAAATATGTAAAATGTATGTCTCTAGATATGAACTGAGCATTGAGGGGAATATTATACAAGGCTGATTAAACTGTAATAACTTGGAAGACAGAAAATATATCTAAAGAACTTGTAGCTTCAGACATACTTTCCTCTTAAGAAATGTTAGTATAATGAGTTAGTTCTCATCAGGCTCATTTGATTTAGCTCTATAAAAGGGAGATTTGCTCAGAAAAGAATTAACTTGTTTACAACCAGAAATCAAAGCACAAAAGGGAAATCTAGAATTTATGGGTCTTTTCAGAGTGGAAAGTGCTTCCATTTTTCCTCCCCAATTAGCAAAAGTCTCAATGATACAGTAGACTCAGGACAAAGCCTAAACCATGGGTGGCAACAATTCAATCAAGGATGTGATCTCTAAACTCTTTGTAATGGTTTGTAATTGGATTAATGTGGCCCTGGTAAATACTTTCAGTTGGACAAAAATGGCTCAGGATAAAAAGACAATAACGTCTCTGGGAAGCCTGGCAAGCTTCAAGGATATGTATACAAGTTCAGAAAGATAAACATGCCTCAGGAACTATTGATATGGCTCTTAACACATGAAGGCATCTTTAATTAAACAGATAAAAATCACAGATGTGGCAAAGTGCTAGCAGCTTAGATTTAAAAGGGATTGTGACTATGATTTAAAACAACCTTTGAGCATCCAGCTTTCTAAGGACAGGAGGCAAGCTAGAAAAGCTAGTCAGTGCTCAAGGAGGGTATATTCTCCAAAAACTCCGCTTAGATGTGACACAGGTGCTAGTAGAAAAAGAAAGAACTCCCAGAGGTACAGCAGAGTCCGTGGAGAACAATGAACTGGGGAGTTTCTTTTAGGAGTGTGTGTAATCAGAACCATTCCTTATCCCAAGGAAGAGAGTCATTTTCATAATACAGTAGAATTTCAGAATTTCTTAGGATCAATAATTACTTCCTTTCCAAATTAAAGTGCTTTTTGTCTTTATGTCACTGTTCTACTATTTCACACTGGGTGTGTAGGGTACCAAAAATTAACAAGACCTGAATCTTAATAGCATTAGATCAAGATCCTAGACTTTGAAGCTAATAAAGTGATTGAATAAGATTTTTTTTTTCTTTTGTGGTACCGGGGATTGAACGCAGGGGCGTTCTACCTCCGTGCTACACCCCCGGCCCTATTTTTTTTTTATGCTTTATTTTTGAAACCGGGTCTCACGAAGTTGCGGAGGGCCTCACTAGGTAGAGGGGGGGGGGGAGAGAGAGAGAGAGGAGGAGAGAGAGAGAGATAGATTGCGTGCGCATGCTGAGGTTGGCCTCGAACCAGGATCCTCCGGTCTCCACCTCCCAAAGTACTGGGATTACAAGCGTGCACTACCACGCCTGGCTGAATAAGATTTTTAAGGTGCCTTGCCAAAGTGGTAAATTTGTGAGTAGGGAAGGGAGGAAAGGTATTTATAAACTAGAATGGAGACTATGATAGAATTTTCAATTTGTTAACAATTATTTAATCATTTCCTACCCTCACCATGCTACTGTATAAGTGGAATACCTTTCCCTGAACCATTGGATTTAGCCATGTAACTGCTTTGGCCAATGAAAGTGAGCAGTCTGCATGTATGACAGCTCCTAGCAAGATCACATGGGATTGACTGCACCTCTTTTATTTTTGCTCTTCACCATGAAAAAAACCAGTGCCCATCAGTGGATAGTCTTTCAATGTGGAACAGGATGGAGAAGATACATGAAGCTAAGCGATGCCCACAGGAGCCACAGCTGATCTGTATTCCACCTGTAATAAAAATAAAATGTCTGTTTTTCCAAATCATTTTGATTTTGAAGTTGTTTAGGGTTTTGCACCAAAAACTCATTGATGAGAATATATTATTTCATTTGAGGTATCATGATGAATTTAGTAATGTGATCTTTCTTTTCTGTGGAATGTTACCTGTGGCCCAGAGGAAATTAGAAAACAACCAAAGTAGCCGGGCGTGGTGGCGCACGCTTGTAATCCCAGTACTTTGGGAGGCGGAGACCAGAGGATCCGGGTTCGCGGCCAGCCTCAGCTCTCTCTCTCTCTCTCTCTACCTACTTAGTGAGGCCCTCCGCAACTTCGTGAGACCCGGTTTCAAAATAAAGTATAAAAAATAGGGCTGGGAGTGTAGCGCGGAGGTAGAACGCCCCTGGGTTCAATCCCCGGTACTGCAAAAAAAAAAAAAAAAAAAAAAAAGAAAACAACCAAAGTTATATAGCGCTAAAAGGCAGGGATGAGCTTCATTTTAAATTCTAAATCTAAGCCCCCCACTCATTCTACTTGGCCACTAGCAGAAAATGGCTCTCTCAAAGATACCTCAGCTGGCATTTAAAAGGCATTCTTCCCAATCCTGATTACACTGTAGTTGTGCCAAAGGCAGCCAGATGGCCTCCTAGAGAAAGGTCTCACTGGACAGACATGTGGTCAGACCCTCTCCTGGGCTTTCCAACACATGGCAAGGATTTTGGAAGCCAGTGTTCAGGACTGAAGAAGAGCTGTTTCAGTATCCTTCCCATTAAAGGTTAACTTGGGCCACAATGGAATTGTACACTATTATACACTCGAAAGGAGAATGTCCTGAAGACTTTGTGCATTAATGAATACAACCATTTTATTTTATTTTATTTTATTATTTTATTTTATTTTATTTTTTTGCAGTACCGGGGATTGAACTCAGGAGCATTCTACCTCTGCACTACGCCCCCGGCCCTATTTTTTATGCTTTATTTTGAAACCGGGTCTCACGAAGTTGCGGAGGGCCTCACTAAGGAGAGAGAGAGAGAGAGAGAGAGAGAGAGAGAGAGAGAGGGCTGAGGCTGGCCGCGAACCCCGATCCTCCGGTCTCTGCCTCCCAAAGTACTGGGATTACAAGCGTGCGCCACCACGCCCGGCGAATATAACCATTTTAAAAGCAAACTGCCCTACAGCCAGAGGCCCCTGAGTTTGAATTCTTTTTTATTTCTTCTTAATTGGAAATTTTCCTGATATAGTTGTTAGAAATAACTTTTCACGGTGTCTAAAGAAAGGCACGTGTTCGAAAATTGCTTGGCAAGGTGATTTTACTTTTTTGCAAAAAAGGGTGCTCCCAGGTGTGTGAGAGAGCATACCTCACAAAGAACCCAGTGGGTCTTATATCCCTAAAGCAAGGCTCCTCCTGCTCTGAACTCTTATTGGGGGGAGTTAACAGCTTCACATTCAGCTACAGGGGAAGATGGGGGAGGGTGGATATCTGTAATCTCTTAAGAGATGTTAATTTGGGGAAGGAATGTAAGTCCCTACCAGGTTACAAAATGGCCATTTAAGTGAAACTACCTCCTTAGACAGAAAAGATACAATTATATTCTCACATAAAGTAACACGTACAAAATAATGTGATTAGAATGATAGGTCAGCCCCAGTGTTATCGCTGATGCTGCTGCCCAGTTTTTTGAAGGTAGCTGGCAAGAAATCAGAAAAAAAAAGAAAGAATTAAAATGAATAATCTTTGTTTTGTAAATCAAGTGTTTGCAATGTGATAACATGCCCTAAAAGTAATTTTTTAGCCTCGTTTTCTACCCTAAAATTAAACTCCCTGCCCTTATTGCCCCAAGGAAAAAGCCAGTCCCCCAAGGACGAAACCAGTTCCTGCCCTTATTGCTCCTAGGACCATGACCCACTGCCCGCAGCCGCAGCTCTGGGGCAGCTCTGGGCTCCCACCAGCCAGCACAGACCAGACTTCTGATGTGAGCAAGGGTCACTTCTGCCCAGACCAGCCCCCAACCCCTGCCTGGGTGCTCAGCCCACACCCCTAGACCTACCCCCTTGCTTCTAAATAAGGAAAATTTACTATGGTCGATTCCAAGCATACCCTGCGAACTCTGCTTGCTCTCTATAAAAGGAAGTGGTGAACTGTACAACAGGCTGCCATTTTTTGACTTGCTGGGGAATGGTGGCCCTGCGGTAATAAATGCTTCCCACCTTAACTGAGTCTGGTCTTGGACCCTTTGTCCTAAACATGGGGTACAACAGCAAAATTAGAAATATGACTTGGAGTAACTCAGACACCAACTCATCATTGTTCCAACCACGAAGCTTTCCCTACACATTTAAGACATGTGCAGATACTGTAAAAAGCCAGAACATTGGGAAAGGACTGCCCTGAACTTAAGAAGGGCCACTTGAATAGCAATTACTATAGACCTAAGTATCTCTGGAAGGTACTTTTTTCTCATTCTGCAGGGCAATATCCCATACTTCCCACTGATTGATGGAGTGAATCAGTCCTCAGTTGCTCCCTAGAACTCACCTTTAAGATTAGAGGATCAGAAACTGGATTTTAAGAATGACTTTCTCTACCATCTTTTCAAAGCCTTTATCTTCACCGTTACCTTCAATTCCATTCAAGCTTTTGAGTCTCTGGCAGGCTATTTTGCTGCCTATATCCCAGGCTGCACCAATATTCATAAACCCTGCTATCATTCGCCAAAGCTTTTCTGTCTCTCACTCCTCACCAGCAAATCTTTTTGGTAAGGGCATATGTAAAAATCAATGCTACTATAAAAAAGTGTTGAAAAGGCATCTTTATTTCCTTGTCCTCAGACCAAACCTCAACCTTATTTCTGTTCCTATTGGAGACTCATTTTGACTCAAATTTCTCTGAAGAGGATCCAAATTTAAAAGATGTTCCAATTAGTCTTTGTGCCTCACATGCTGGCAAGGGTGCACTATTACTAATTATGGAGCTCACCTCATTACCTGGTAAAAGAATGAAACTGTCCCAGTGGTAGCCCAGTGCCACCTTGCTCAGAATGAGGAATGAGAAATTGAACTTATAACAGACTCCCTGTTATAGCAGGGAGTTCTTATCTTTATCTCCTCACCCTGGAATACACTAATCTTTCCAGTGAAAGAGGAATGGAATTTGCTTCAAGAGGAAATAAAATCTATGGATTTGTGTAAGATCTAAGAGCCTCAAATTCCTTGGTCGTGCCTTACCATTCCATGGTCCCTAACCCAGTCCCATCCCTGCAATTGCAACCTGCTTTATAGTAGTTGACCTTCACTCAGCTTTCTTTTCAATGCCATTACATTGAAGGGAAGACAATTACTATGGACTCACATACCATAAGGTTGGTAAAGTCATTGTTAATATTCCCAAGTCCTCAAAGTTGACTTAGATTCCATAACTCTTATCAAGGTTCCACTCTTGTCCAACCTCCTACTTTGTAATCAAACTCATCAGGCTGATCTTATAGACTCCCTCACCCTTCTTTTTTGGTACTGGAGGTTGAACCCAGAGGCCCTCTACCTCCGAACTCCACCCCCAGCCCTATTTTATTTTTGATTTTCAAATAGGTTCTCACTAGGTTGCTGATTGTCTTGCTAAATTGCTGAGGCCAGCCTCAAATGTCTGATCCTCCTATTGCATCTCAGCCTCTCAAGTACTGGGATTCAGGCATAGACCACCACAACCGGCTCCTTCATCCTTCTAAATTCACTGACTAAGCAAGACCACAAAACCTTCAAATTTAAACTTCAATGAATGCAAACAACTTTTACCCATTTAGGTCATGAAATATCTCAGGGCACTAAAAACATCCAAAAGGTCTTGGGTCAATTTTGTCCATCCTTCTCCCAAAACACAATGAAACAATTATAATTTTATTAAATTATTTTTTAAGAGCAGCTGGTTCTTGCTGGTAATGACCCTAGCCAAACCTTTATGTGACTCAGAACACTTCTCCTGTCCTCTGAGACACTGGCCTTTTTTAAAGTGTTAAAGTTAACATGATTAATACCCATACCTCTCAGTTTACTCAATTTTCACAAACTTTTTCACCTATATTGTTACAGTGGGATTGCTGCTAGTATTCTAGAACAGCAGTTTTCTCTCAAATGCTTTTCATGGAATATTTCTCATGTCAATAGAGGGGCCAGAGCATCAGGCTTTGTCCCATGCCTTTGTGTGTATCCACAGCCACCACCCTAATCGACAAAGCCAGTACCTTTAACTTCATGCTCTCCATTTACCTCTGCCCTCCCCAGGTTGTGCTAACTCATTCGCAAGTTCAAGAAACACAGTACTTCTCTGCACGATGGCAGGCCACACATGGAACAGGGCCCGATAACAAATCACCTTGCATCAGTGTGACACACTGAACCTGGCTGCTCTATTTCCCTTCTGGATAATGGAGAGTCCCATTCTATTACACATGACAGACTTACAGCCGTAAAAGTAATCTCAAAGCAACC
This sequence comes from Glis glis, assembly GCA_004027185.1. NCBI lineage: Eukaryota > Metazoa > Chordata > Mammalia > Rodentia > Gliridae > Glis > Glis glis. The sequence continues at coordinate 9,135 of PVJS01038908.1, forward strand.
AAGAAATCTCTTAGCTATCCCTTTAGACAAGCCAGAGTTCCATTGTGTGATGGCTCTTGCAAAAGGAATCCTCAGGAAGCATAATAATCGACTACTCCTGCACACTGACAGAAGGGAGAGTGCCACTATTTACATTCACTCCAGATATGCTTTGGAGTCTGCTATGTTGACACAATGTTGAAGTCCCATGGATTTCTGACCTCTGTTGATATCCCCTTTTCCAGTGGACATATAATTGCTTTTCTATGACAGGTGATTCATGTTCTACTAAGATTGCTGTTGTTTAATGATTCCAAATTAGAGCCCATCATCCTTTTTATCTACCTTGCTAACTTCCCTGCCTTTACCTGTGACTGACATCAGTGATATCAGACAGATGTCTCACGGTGTGAAGAAGACAAATGGCTGCAGAAGGGTGCCAGACTATTGTCAGAAGGATTATACTCGGACCAAATGGACTCCTATATGCCTTGGCCTTTTTTTTTAAATCACATTTATATCCCACTAAAAGGGACATATGCATGAACACAGCATAACCAAGGAACTAAATGACAATTGGTTTTGTCCTGGAATCCAAAAAATTTCTGACCAAATTACTTTCCAATGTACAATTGTAAATCACATCCCAGGAAATCCTCTAAGAAACATACTGCTCTTTGCAGCCCTCCCAGATGATTTTGTAGTTTGACCTCTGACTTTAGGCTATTCTCACTACCTGGTGATTGTCTGTATGAACCCCAGCGTTCAATTCCATGGACAAGACACCTTCAAATCCTCCATAGATGTTACGAATGTTTCCAGTACTAACTTTTAAAAGACAAGCATTTGCATGGTCATTGGGTGCCACTGTTGGTTTGTGTGCCATGCTAGCAGGATTGAGAATAACTTAATCATTTCTCTGACTAGGCTGCCTAACACCAAAAATTATATTTGGGTAGACCAGATTAATTTGGTCAAGTGATAAAAATCAATCTTCCTAACTACCAAGATCAGACTGTAGGGCTTCCTCTCAGATATCTAACAATTTGGTTTGCTCTTGTAGCCTGACAAGGACACATGTGAAAACACAGATGTGACAGTGCCAACATGATGAATAGCAGAGACTGTGAAAGACACCAATGGACTTAGGCAAGGGTTCCACTTGGACTTCATTCATGAACAACATTAGTATATATATATATATATATATATATATATATATATATATTAATGTATATAACACACACAAACACACATACACACACACATATGTATTTTTTTTTGCAGTACTGGGGTTTGAACCCAGGGATGTTCCGCCTCTGAGTTGTATCTGCAGTCTTAGTTTATTTTATTTTTTTATTTTGAAACAGGATCTCACTAAGTTGCTGAGGCTGGCCTCAAACCTATGATCCTCCTGTCTTAGCCTCCCAAGTACTGGGATTCTAAGCATGTGCCACCACACCCAGGTCACTGGCCTATATATTATGTGGCAATAATATATATAAAGAGCTCACGCCTCATTGATCAGGCCCATGGGGACTCAGATACCTGATGCATTCTCTCCCTAGACATTCTATATTAAATGGTATGCAAATTAAAAATCTGGGATCCATTGTTCATGAGATAACACTACCTGCCAAAAACATCATAGAAAACTTATTTTTGCATCATGGTTCCAATTTTATTCAGTGATGATTATCCTTTTTGCAATTATGGGAACTTACGATTTAGAACGCGTGATCCTAGATCTTTGGAAGGTAATAGAATGAAGATTCCATAACCTGATGCAATCTCTGGAAGCAGCCCAATCAGAAGTCTACCATTTATCTTCTGATATATTCCAACTTGTCCCATCCTGGACACACGGACTGCCATCAAAGAGGAACTTGCGCAAGCATCAGCAAACAGTGCTGCTTCTACCTTAATCAGATCAAATGAATTATGTCTAACGTACATGCTTTAAAAGAAAAGGTTAATATCCTCCATCAGATAAATGGGAGTGTTTACTGGACCAATCTGTTCTCAGGACTGTGAGACTGGTTCAACAGGGTAAGGGGCAGTGAGTTTACACTTGTTCTTTTCTGCTTATTCACTCTTGTTCTATCTTTGTTCTCTATGCCTGCAGATTTCTAACTTCACAGATTCTAATCTGAATTGTCTCTCTACAGCAACAAACTTAGTTTCTTATTTGTAAAATTTCTGAAGATATTTCAAAATGAGGGAAATGTAGGGACCCACTCAGAAACCTTGAGTTGGTATGAAGACTATTTTCAGTTAAAGACATTTGAGATTTGATAAATGCAGAAATAAGCCTTCTCATCTAACTGAAAGTAGAAACTTTGGAGAAATGAAGCTGACATGGATTCCCTTTTTTTTAATTGGTACATTGTCATCGTATATCATGATGAAGTTCAGGATGATACTCGCTGAGGCCTCTCCCAGTTCCCACCCCACTGCTTCCCCTCCCCACCTTCTCATGTACAGCACTGTGGTTGGCATTGATAAATTTGTGTGTGTACATCATACCTATTGAAGTGTTTCTCTCTTCAAGTCTTCCTCCCCTCTCTCACCTCCCTCAGTTAGGTCCCCTTCTTCACTCCACTAAGGTTTCTTCTCCTCCTTTTTATAGAGTCCCTCCTGTGTCCCAATTTCTCTCTACCTTCCACATATGAGGGAAAACATCTGACCTTTCACTTTTTGTGACTGACTAATCTCAGCATAATATTATTCTCCAGTTCCATCTATTTTCCTACAAATGACATAATTTTGTTCTTCTTTATGGTTGAGTAGAATCCTATTGTGTGTATATACCATAATTTTGTTATCCATTCATCTGTTGATGGACACCTCAGCTGGTTCCATAGTTTGGCAATTAATGACTTTCTTCTCAGGAAAAAGATCAGGAATAAATATCATAAATCTCCTCTCTAGGGGAGATTGATGGCCATGAAGAAAATGGAAAAACTACTCTCACCTGAATAAGTAAACATTATCACAAACTGTCTTATCTCTTGTTTGTTCTCTAGGAAACCCACTTGTCTTTGATAAATAAACACAACACATTTTTGTTCTCCCTATGAAAACATTTTCTCCCCTTTCCCTTCTACCTACGAAGGCATATAAACCTTGAACTTTAACCATTTAAGGCTCTACTTTTTTTTAAAGCTCCCATATGTGAACAAGTGAACAATTTTTATTTCTGTTAATTTTTGTCAGTTTAATTTGTAGGCCCATAGGACATAAACTTAAGAGGGCAGAAGAAAAGTTTTTTTCCCCAATATTTCTGCTCTATGTCAATGATGACACTATTGAATTGTTAGTCTCCTAATTAAAATCATTTTAATTTCTCTCAGGGTAAAATAAATACATTTCTTTATAAATAACCATATGACACTTTTTCCCTCTGTACTGAGGATTGAACCCAGAATCTTTCACATGACACTGATTTTGATACCAAGAAAGCAAACATCATGATCAGTAAGTCTGATGTTTTAGGAACATACTATATTTAACTACATATAATTTTTCAATCACCATTAGGCAGAAGTCAAAGCATACTATTTGCACCTAAGGAAACTGGTTTGTTCAATAGACATGGTGAAATTCCTGGTGCAGTACTTGCTACGTGTTTTCTGGAACAGAGATGCCCACTTATATCTCTCAAAAATCATTCACTAGTACCTTTTCATATTCTGGATCATCTTTTATTAAATATATGAGGTATAAATTGTGAGGTTTTTTATGTCTGGGAGGAAATTCTGAGGTTCTGAAGTAGCAATGTGTTTTAATCACAATAGCTGTTGAGATTCTTATTCATTCCTTCATTTGACAAAGTAACAAAATTTCAGTAAAGCTGGGAAAAAGTAAAGCTATCAGCATATAGGCCCTAAAGTGGTCTAGCATGTTATATACTTAAAATCTATTATTTTATAAAAAAAGGAATTAAGGAACAAAGCATCATATGGTTGCTTGAAAGTCACAAAGTGGCAGAAGTAGCAGTGTAATTCACAAATAGCCAAACTATGGTGCCAGCCATCTAAAAATGGTTAAAAATATAAATATTTATGTTATACATATTTGAGCACAATAATAAAGGATTGATTATAGTTTCATAAATAGTGTGAGAAATATAACTGGGGGTACTCATGTCTCAAAGGTGTCACACGAGTTTATTTCTACTTCATCTCTAAAGATCCTTCATCCTGTGGAAAGAAAGCCACATATAAGAAAATTGTTGGCTTGGGTTTCATTCTTGAACCCAGTGATGTCTAGAGTCACCTTCTCTACTATCAATTCAGTCTATCTTACTCCACTATGGATTCTCTGCTTCATCTAGATGACTACTGGGGATAGAGTATACATTTGTATATCAGATTCTTAGGCTAATCCCTATTTTGACTACTTTCCCCCTAAATCTTTCATGAAATATAAGGATTAATCATGGGTATACTACCCGATAGGATCTTTGGCTTGTCATGTCTGATCGAAACCCATGGCACTAAAAGAAAAAAATATTTAACTACATATTGTGTCCAGAGTTAAATTTTTTTATACTGTCAGAAAAGTAGACCAAGAAGGGTCAACATCAGACATGAATTAGTAATTTTCCTGTCAACTACCCAGCATCATCCTCATATATCACTGACATTGTCAATAAGACACAGAAAATGACTTCATAGTAACATAATCTATAATTTCATAGAGACACTTTCATTTGAGAGTCACATTCATTTTCCTAATATCTAAGGGATAGTATTACAGGCTTTGAAAGTTTAATAGAAGACCATTTTATGTTTTGCTAACACTGAATGGCATAAAAATAATGCTAATACAGCTCATGAATATATAAGCTATATGTATATATACAGTGATATCACTATATATGTTTGTGTTTACAAAAATCTTTCCATATAGAAAATGTGGGATTGCACCATGCAAGTATTGTAACCTTTAAAATAAAACAATTGTACATTTCATTGTTTTGGAAAAAGACAGTATTTTGAAAAGTAAAACAAAATATCTCATAATGTATATGTTAAAATGGGCATTTTTAAAAAATAAGTAAACTAGAGAACCTTGGTGTTGTGGTGCACGCCTATAATCACAGTACTTGGGAGGTTGAAACAGGAGGACTATAGGTTAGAGGCCAGTTACTGTAACTGAAAACACTGTTTCAAAATAAAAAGAGCTGGAGGTGTAGCTCAGAGGTAGAACATCCCTGGGTTCAATCCCCAATACCACCATCACCACCACCACCACCAAAAAACTAGAGCAGATGTATGTTCTATTAGTAAAAGTATTTTATTTACATTTTTATTTATTATATACTCAATGAATTAAAAATATATTTATGCTTCCATGCACTATGCCTCATTTTCACGTTAATAATATTATCTTAAGGAAAAGAAAATATGCTGAATGCACACTCAATTGCTAAATAAAATAATTGTTTCAGTGTAATGTCACTGATAATTATATTAATGTATATTTTTTTTAATTTTTGAACACTCTTAGGAGATCTCATCTATATCTCTCATTTGCATGTTAATCATTTAAATTCTATTATTAACTTTCAATACATATAGTCTTTGTCTAACTCAATAGTATAGTTTTGTATAACATGCTCATTATACACTAGTTAATCAGTAATAGTGTTGATTTAGATTTACCTTTAACTCTATTCACCAGAATATTTAAAAGAAATCCCTATTTCCCGGGCACGAAGGAAAATATCAAGGTTACATTAATTTGGAAAGTACTAATCTGGAATTGATTTTGAGATGATGAGGAAATATTTTACTTGTCTAATCTTTTTAAAGGATGCTTTAATTTACTTTAATATATACTATTTGTATATAGATATTTGAAATTTTTTTTATAATTAAGATAGATTACCAAATTTCCTGACTAGAAGTAAGCTACATCATGTCAGTGAGTTCTTTCTGTTATTTTCACTGCTATATACCCAATACATATAGAAGCCCAATTGATATTCAATAATAATACTTTAATGGATCTATTATCTAATTCAATAATATTTGTTTAATGTAAATTATTATTGGTTTTTTTTTTTTGCGGTACCGGGGATTGAATTTAGGGGCGTTCTACCTCCGCGCTACACCCCTGGCCCTATTTTTTATACTTTATTTTGAAACCAGGTCTCACAAAGTTGCGGAGGGCCTCACTAAGTAGAGAGAGAGAGAGAGAGAGAGAGAGAGAGAGACAGGGAGAGAGAGAAAGAGAGAGAGAGAGAGAGAGAGAGAGAGAGCTGAGGCTGGCCGCGAACCCGGATCCTCCGGTCTCCGCCTCCCAAAGTACTGGGATTACAAGCGTGCGCCACCACGCCCGGCTTATTATTGGTTAAATAATATTTATTGAATGAAGTAATATTTAAGTATATTTAAGACTAAAGTTTCTGCTTCCTATTTAAAAATATATATATAGTGACAATATCCACATAAGTTCACTGAGAAACACAGAATATAAAATTGTATATCAAGATAAGTTTATGTATATTTGCACACACTTGCACACACACACACATACACACTACTTTAAAGGAAAGTAAAAGCTGGGTGTGGTGGCGCACGCTTGTAATCCCAGTACTTGGAAGGCTGAGACCAGAGGATCCGGGTCCGCAGCCAGCCTCAGCTACTTAGTGAGGCCCTCCACAACTTCATGAGACCCAGTTTCAAAATAAAGGATAAAAAATAGGGCTGGGAGTGTAGCGTGGAGGTAGAATGCCCCCGGGTTCAATCCTCGATACCGCAAAAAAAAAAAAAATAAAGGAAAGTAAATTTTTGAGATGATACAATTATCCCTAAGTGTGTGTGTGTGTGTGTGTGTGTGTGTGTGTGATTAGTGACAGCTTGAATCTAAATTCCAATGCAAATTTTTGGGATATGATCACATTATTATAAAGTTCAAGGGGGAGTTATCTGACTCAAGATGACTTTTAAAAGCCTATATATCTCTCCTTTTATCCCAAATATCATTGAAATAAAAGAATGAGTATTTAAAAATAAGTATAAAGACATAGAAACATTTTAATGGTCTGAATTCAGATCCCACATCTTTAAATACCATGACTAATTCATCTATGGAAGTAAATCAAGAGTTTCAGATCTTATGTGCCCCAGGAGGTTGTAAGTGTTGTCACAGACTTAATGTTTTTGTTTCCCCCTAAATTCTTATGTTGAGATACTAACTCCCATTGTGATGGTATTAAAGTAATAAACTCATGAGGGTGAAACCCCCATGAATGGAATTGATGCCCTCCTATTAAAGGGAACTCAGTGCTCCTTAACCCCCTTTTCTACTATGTAAGAATACAAGATGTCAGCAGTCTGAAACCAGGATGTGTCCCACATCAGAACCCAACCATGCCAGCATCACATTATCAGACTTCCAGCCTCCAGAACTGTGAAAAATAGATTTCTGTTGTTTATAAGCCTCTTGGTCTGAGATACTCTATGACAGCAACCCGAAGTGACTCAGGAATGTATACAACAAGATGTGGATCCTCTTTATTCTTGGGAAAACTCAAGGACACCCAGGTTTGTCACAGTTTATGGATCTGCCTCTGTTGATGAGAAGTACTCCATGCAGGGCAGAGCACAGTGCAGGCACCTAACACTTGGTGATCCTCACAGACAATGAGCAAGACAGGTGTTTGCCGGTACTCCATAATGAACCTTGGGCTTGGCCAAGAAAATGCTCTCTAGAGAACTACTTTAACATTTAGAAGCAGAGTTCACTACCATTCAATACTCAGAAAGAGCCGGTGACACTGCTGAAGGAGTGTATTGGACAGGGTTCACTAGATTAACAGAATTCACAGAATGAGTATATTTGAAAAAGGGATTTATCAGATGGACTTACAGTTTGAAGCAATGTAGTACCAAGTTCTGACTGCACGTGGAGAGTCAGAGGAACCAGTAGCTGGTCGAGCAGTCTAAGAGCTGGAGTCTTAGGATCGGAACAACCACTAATTCAGTCCCAGTCCAAGACGTGAAGATCAGGAAGCTCTTCGGAGAAACGATGGTGAAGTTTCAGTTTAAAGGGCTGGAGGCTGAAGATCTCAGACAAGGGCAGAAGATCAAGAAGCTCTTCAGAGAAACGGCGAAGTTCCAGTTCTATGAGCCGGAGGCCGCTGATATCAGGCGAGAGCAGATGCGTTTTCTTCGGAAAGAGTTGCACATTGCACTACGCGGCTTCTCCCTCTTTTATCTAAATCCTGCACCTATCAGAACCCTGCTGCCTACATTCAGGGCAGGCTTTCTGTTTAATCTGCTGTTACACACCCAAAGTCACATGATCTTGGGTGTGTCATGATCAGGTCAAGTTGACAAACTAGATTGACTATCACAAGTCCACCCCTTGTCAACTTGACTCCTAACTCTGTCTTTTTAAATCATATTAATGTTCAAATAAATACAATAACAATAACAAAAATCTCGCCTAACATGATAAAGCTATCACACATACAACCGGAAATGCACCAATCACTTCCCCTGAATAGGAGGCAGGGCTTTCTGAGTGATACTTATTCCTAGTACTTAAGTATTGATATAAAGTCCATCAGTGTTATATTACATGATAGAGAAATAAGGGAGGAGATAAGATAGAGATATCTGCTTAACACATATAAATATATATATACAAACATATTCTTAACAGAATATTAAGAATATTTATAGCAATTACAATCCTCATTTCTGTAACTGTTCTCGTGGCCGTAGTTGGTACTTATAACTACCTTCTTCTACTACCCATTCTGTATTTCCTCTACCTTCAGCCAGCACTTCGGCAGGTCTTGGTGTTCTTTACCTGGAGGGGTGACCCACACCTTCATTCCTGGAGGGTCTGAGACATTTGCCATCCTGTCTGGATTAGGTTGTTGCAGTTTTCCATTGATTTTAATAACAGGACATGGCAATACTAGGAGATGTCCTAAGGGATCTCCAGCTTTCCAGGTATACTTTTCCTTACTCCCATTGTGGATTGATAGTCCAATTTCCCCTTGGTAATCTGGATCAATAACCTCAGCCAGTACCATAATTCCATTCTTAGCCTGTTGACTCAAAGGCATGAGGAGCCCAAAGTGGCCAGGGGAAAGTCTTAACTTCCAGTTTAATGGAATCATTGTTGTGCCTCCTGGTGGAAGCATTTCTGCTTCTGGAACTAAGATCTGGAGGACAGCAGAACATAAGGTTGCGGGGACAGGAAGCAAAAATTTTCCTAGTGGGTTATTAGGGGTAATGGTGAGTGGTACCATTCCCATTTCCACCCCTTGATTCCTGGACCTGTGAATTCTGGCTATAGGGGAAACAGTACCATAGAGAGAATGCTGATTTAGAGAATATACAGCCTTCTGGAGAACCTTGCCCCAGCCTTGCAAAGTATTGCCACCTAGCTGACACTGTAACTGAGCCTTCAAACGGCCATTCCACCATTCTATCAAGCCCGCTGCTTCAGGATGGTGAGGAACATGGTAGGACCAGTGAATCCCATGAGCATGAGCCCATTGCCGTACTTCTTTGGCTGTGAAGTGAGTTCCTTGGTCAGAAGCAATGCTGTGTGGAATACCATGGTGGTGGATAAGGCGTTCTGTAAGTCCATGGATGGTAGTTTGGGCAGAAGCTTTACGTGCAGGGAAAACAAATCCATACCCAGAGTAAGTGTCTATTCCAGTAAGGACAAAGTGCTGCCCCTTCCATGATAGAAAGGGTCCAATATAATCAACCTGCCACCAGGTTGCTGGCTGATCACCTTGAGGAATGCTGCCATATCAGGGACTCAGTGTTGGTCTCTGCTGCTGACAGATTGGGCATTCAGCAGCGGCTATAGCTAGATCAGCTTTGGTGAGTGGGAGTCCATGTTGCTGAGCCCATGCATACCCTCCATCCCTGCCACCATGGCCACTTTGTTCATGAGCCCACTGGGCAATGACAGGGGTGGCTGAGGAAGGAGGCTGACTGCTATCCACAGACCGGGTCATCCTATCCACTTGATTGTTAAAGTCCTCCTCTGCTGAGGTCACCTT
>PVJS01038909.1:0-19154 GCA_004027185.1 Glis glis
ATTATGGGAAATACACACAATGGAATTCTACTCAGCAATAAAGAAGAACAAAATAACAGCATTCGCAAGAAAATGGAAAGATCTGGAGAACATTATGTTAAGTGAGATTAGCCAATCACAAAAAAAGAAGGGACATATGTTTTCATTAATATGCACAACTTAGGGAGTAGTGGGGACACAAAAGGGACTCCAATGACAACGGAGAACCCCCAGTGGTGCAAGGGAAGGGGTACAAGGAAAGGGGAAGGGTAAGAAAGAAGTGAATCTATGGAATTACTGTCATAAACACTGTGTATATATGAGATTATACCAACATCATTCTCAGTGCTACATGTGGGGGGGAGGCGGGGAGGGGAGGGACACCAAGAGCTGTGTGCATGTATGTTAAGTTAACACCAAACTGATACTCATTGTGATGTGAGACTACAATGCACCAATAAAAACATAAAAAAGAAGATAATATTAGTTAGGATACCATAATTACTAACATAGATAGACACTCATATATTTAATGGTTTAAACACAATGGAAGTTTATTTCTAGCTCCTATGGTTGATCTACACAGATAAGTCATACATGGGGAGGAGAAACAGACATGGAAAAGTTCATGTGGGTGGTTCTCATGGGCCAGGCCTGGAAGAAACTTTCATTTCTGTCCAGAGGCCATTGGCTAGAACTCAGTCACATGACTACAGCTACCTGCAAGGGTGGCTGGGAAATAGAATCCAGTTGGGGTCCCAGAAGAGAGAGGAGAATGTGAATTTTGGTGGGCATCTAGCAGTTTCTGCCACAAATATAAAGCCCTGTTATAAAAGAGAAATTACAAATTTTAAATTTATAATAAAATAACATGCTGTTCGTGATGTAAATCTGTAGGAAGGCCACACCAGCAGACATAAGTCAAATGCTTATTCCCATATGCAGACTCATGTGAAGGCTGCGAAGGCCTTCAGTGTGGTTTAAGGCTGGCGTGTTGCACTGATGACTAACATATCCTTCCCTATTTTATCACTACTATCCAGCAGTGGTATCACTGCCAGTAATGAGAGTTCCTGAGATGTGGAACAACTCTTGGTTCAAATCTGAGCAAAGTAAAGCTTTCCTACTTTACATAACTGATACAGTACCACAACATTCAATGCATATTAGAATTCTGCAAAAACTGTTTTGCATTTATATGTGAAATAAATGGCTCCAGGCTCAGATAATTATGGAGATTTTTTTAAACTACACAAATATTTACTGAGACAGGATGAGGCCATGAGGGATGAGGGGCACTCCTTCATTGTGCAGGACTCTTCTATATATTGCAGGTTGTCTAGTGTCCCCAGTACCCTCCTGCTACACATCATTAGACCCCCCCCTCCCAACACACAAATCACTGTGACAACCAAACACATCTCCACAAATTTCCAGAGCACCCCCTATGGAACAGTGCTGCTTCCACCGAGAACCAACAGCTTTACTCAATAAAAGCTTGTCCAGTTCACAGAAGGGTGCATGAATAAATGGATAAATACACTAATTCATCAGCCCTGGCATATTTCTATAAAGTAAGGAATATGAATATATAGAGAATGCCAATCTTGTGCTACGCTAGGTGCACATTTAAGATCACATTTAATAAGATTACATTTAATCCTTGTAACAATCTTTCAAAGTAATATTAATACCCTTTATCTTTACAATGAGCAAAGTGAGACTTCGGAGGTAAAGTAGCATGCCTGCTCTCACATGCTGAGTAGGTATGTGGGGGGCTGGGATTTAAATCAGCCTGACTCTAGAATCCATGGTATTTCCATTGTCACTTTGGTATCATATATCTCTGTTTAAGTCTGTTGTTCCTGCAGTAGTAATTATTAGCACTCCCTTTCACCCTCAAAGGGTCCCAGTGTGAACCGTAATTGACATGGCCACCCTAAACATCATGTGCTGCTTTGTCATCATTAGCCATTGTTGGAAAAGTTGGAAGAAAGAGTGGAAAACAATATTCAACTCTGTCAGACATCAGTGGGAATATTGAGCATACAGAATGGGTTTTATCTTCCCAATGTATCATCTAAGCACTTCTTAAATCATCCATGGAGACCTGCATCTGTTTGTCTTTTAGTAAAACAATTTTTTAAACAGCAGGAAAATAAACATAGACTAAATATTTAATCTTTTCCCATCCTACAGGATGTAATTCTTTACCCTCAAATTAGATATGCTGTCCATTGAGAGAGTGAAAGACAACATGCTCTAAAGTCTGAGAAATAGCTGAAGCCAGCATAGAAGATGAATGAAGACATTCTGAGCAAGGGGATGCACTGATGCTTCCTTTCAATGAACTGGTCACATGCTTGAGTCAGGGAGAAACCCTCCCTTCTGATATTCAAAAGTCAGAAGCCTATATGTTTTGAAACAGTTTCTTTTAACCATCACAATTTTAGATGTGCCACATGCACATGTTCAGTCTCAGAGTAATAAGTAATAGGAAAGTATAGAAAAACTTACAAGGCAATGTGAACACCCAAAGACAATATTCTACTTGGCTTGGATATGTATGCTCAGTCTCTGCCACCTCTCCCATCTCAATCCTGTCAAGGATACCTCCCCTCACTCTTCGTTGCCATCTGCGGGTGTGTGTGTGTGTGTGTGTGTGTGTGTGTGTATGCATGTGTGATATTGGGATTGAACCCAAGGGTATTCTACCCCTGCACTATACCCCCAACTCAATTTTATTTTCCACTTTGAAACAGTGTCTCACTAAGTTACTGAGACTGGCCTCGAGCCTGTGATCTTCTTGTCTCCGATTCCCAAGTACTGGGATTCCAGATGTGCGCCCCCACACCCAGCCCTACTCATTTATTTTAATTCTCCATGGCACTTTGCTGTTTCCTTTCCCAATCTGCAGTCCCGCATCAGGGGCTGGCAAGGCGAAGCAGATCTGCTTACCCTCTGCCTCCCATAGCTGCACATCCCTGCGTTGATTCAAACACAAATGAACCTAAACTCCATCAGGCCCTCCCCCAGCTGAAGGGGAGCCACCTTGAAGTCACTCTTTAAATCCACTCTTTTTTATTTCTTGGTACTGGGGATTAAACCCAGAAGCATTCTACCCCTATTTGAGCTATACCCCCCACCGCCTTCTTTATTTTGAAACAGGGCCTCGCTAAGTTGCTGAGGATCGCACTAAGTTGCTGAGGCTGGCCTCAAACCTGAACCTGAACCTGAGATCCTCTGTGATCCTTGTCTCAGCCTCCCAAGTACTGGAATAACAGGTGTTCACCACCATGCTCAGTTTAAAAGCCACTCTTTCTTAACACTGACAACACCACCATTTGTTCCTAACACAGTGCAGGAGGATCCGAGGCCAGAAGCCATGATGGTTGAGAGATAAGCAGATAGTAGTCAAAGGCAGACAAGCTGGGGATGGGAGAGGAATTCTCTGAAAGCTATTACCAAGGAGATTCAACAGGTTAGAGCAAACAGCCTGAGATTAGAAGAAGGAAAGAGGGAGGAGTCAGGTAAAGAAAGAATGGAAAGTGGATGCCTGAGCTGTGCAGCAACCACAAAGGGGCTTTGGGGGCAGGTCTGCAGGGACGATAATGAAGGAAGGTAAGGAGTTCAGTCTTTGGCATTCCGGTGCGTGCCAGGGGTTGGGGTGGTGACAGACTGGATTAGGGAACCTGAGGGCTGGGTTGTCAGTCTGTGTTCTTGGAGTGACTTCCTGAGGGCTTCATAGCTAACCAAATATTATCACACGTTTACTAAATAAATACTGCTCAGTCTCTTGACGGTCAGGGACTGGAGCGTCATAACCGCCCTCGCCCTCCAAAAAAACAAAAACAACCAAAGCTGGGTTAATCCAAGATCCTAGGGCAGTCACAGTCTAGACTGAAAAGTGCTTGAGAACCAGGCAGGATCATTTTGGTGCACAGACCCGGTGTCTAGGGGCCCCAAGTGGCTGAGGAACCGCAGGGCTCCTGCCTCCTACAAGCTCAAAGGCAAGCCTGGTAAAGTATGGAAAAGCAAAGGGTTTCCAATATTGCGATTAAATAGAAGCAAAAGGAAGAAAAGTGCCAAAAACACAGATCAGATTGCAAAATAATAATAATAATAATAATAATAATAATAATAATAAAGACATGGCGTGTGCCCCAGTGGTGGGGATCTTGGAGCCGCCTCGGCCTTCTTCCCTCCACAGACTGTCTCAGCCACAGTACAAGCCGTGAGGTAGGAAGGGGCTTTGACAGAACATCATCTCAGTGCAATTCTCCCCTCTGCCCAATCCTGCCTCCTTTGTGCCCTGACATTGGTGGCTTCTATAGCTCTCACCAATAAGCTTTCTGCACATAAATCTGCTTGCAAGTCTCTCTCCCAAGGACCCTGACTTAAGACAGCAGTGCTGTTGTACCTCTGAGCTAGACAGCACGTAGGACAGGCTGGCAGCATTTTAAAAACTAGGCCACTGTTATACCAGGGACCAGACTTAAAAAGGTGTTGACAGAGCTGTGGGGGGTTGTTTCTAAGGGGTCAAATCAGGAGAACTACGCAGATGATCATTGACAACCATGTCACCCAGCGGTGTTTCTCCAGAGTCTGCTTGTTGTAGAACTTGATCCTTCTTTATCATCAGCAGCAACAGTAGCAACAGCAGCACCATACACTGAGACCTCACTCTGTCCCAGAAACTGCAGAACGCTCACCCACCATCTAATGAGTCATCACAGCAGAGCAGTGAGAAGTGGCAGGAAGAGGGGTGTGGTGGCATATGCCTATAATCCCAGCCACTCGGGAGGCTAAGGCAGGAGGATCACAAGTTCAAGGCCAGTCTGGGCAACTTAGCGAAACCCTGTCTTAAAATAAATAAAATAAAACAAAATAAAATAAAAAGAGCTGGGATGGAGCTCAGTGGTAGAGGGCCCCTGGGTTCAATCCCTAAGTACTGGCCCGGGGTCAGGGAGAATGGCAGGAGTTAAACTAAGTGTTGAATACCAGCCTCTCCATTTAATTGCAATATGGTTCCAGTTACATAAACTTCCTAGGTCTCAGTTTCCTCATCTACAAAATAGGGATGCTATTGTTTGATCAAAGAATCTTCATAGAAAAACTCCCAACACAATGCTGGGTACAGAGCACATATTCCATAAATGACAGCAATCATATATTCTCATTTAATTTTTATATAACCCTGCATGAGGGTTTATAGTTGATTTGCTGAGGTTCAGAGAGGTTAAGCAGCTACCAGAATCCAACAAACAGCAGAAGAGAGCCAGAGGCAGGATTTCAACCAAGTTCTTCTGAACAGTGTCAGCAGTCCTCAGCCATTACTGCTGAGGCCATTGGCCTCAGCACCATGAGGATCAGTGGGGGCAACCAAGCCAATGCTGCTTGAAGCAGAATGCAGAAAGAAAGAAAGAAAGAAAGAAAGAAAGAAAGAAAGAAAGAAAGAAAGGAGGAAAGGAGGAAAGGAGGGAGGGAGGGAGGGAGGGAGGGAGGGAGGGAGGAAGGAAGGAAGGAAGGAAGGAAGGAAGGAAGGAAGGAAGGAAGACGAAAACACATGTACAAAGATCCAGAAAGTCTCTGGGAAGGAAATTCTGGAGGGAGGGGCTCTTACTGGTCACCAAAAGGTGTCCGGCTTCTGTGCCTGAACCTGCCCCTGGGTTGGGGGCCCTCTAGATGTGGTAGTGAAATTAGTCTTTCTTCTCAAGAAAGCTAAACTGGGCAATATTCCCCACTCAGGAAAATGGGATTACAGGTCCACCATCCCTGATCCCAAAATTGTGAAATTCAGATAGCTCTGAAAACCGAAAGCTTTCCTTCATAATTCATTTGGTGGCAAACCTGGCTGTCCTGTACCTATGAAGCCCTTCCTGGTCTGTGGCCTCACTTGAGAAGAATAGTTATATTTGCTGCAGAAAAGTCCACATGAGCCAGGCGTGGTGGCACACGTTTGTAATCCCAGTACTTTGGGAGGCAGAGACCGGAGGATCTGGGTTCGCGGCCAGCCTCAGCTCTCTCTCTCTCCCAGTGTCTCTGTCTCTCTACTTAGTGAGGCCCTCCACAACTTCGTGAGACCCGGTTTCAAAATAAAGTATAAAAAAATAGGGCCGGGGGTGTAGCGCGGAGGTAGAACGCCCCTGGGTTCAATCCCCGGTAACGCCAAAAAAAAAAAGTCCACATGATGATTTATTGGGGGGCTCATTCGGACTCCACAGACGTGTTGACTACTGTGTTACTACTCTAAAATTTGAAAAACTCTGAGTTCTCAAACACCTTTGGTCTTCTAAGTATTTCAGAGGAGGGCTTGGGTGCCTTTTATGATTCCTTCTGACAATTTTTACAAATTGCCAGAGCAAAGACCACAATTACCAGATTTTGTTCACAGAGAGACCTTCATTTAAAGTATCCAAGAACTTTTCAGAGGACTCTTTGTTCCCTGATAAGGAAGACTAACAAGCGCCAGGCCTTAGGAACCTGTCCAGCTCTCCCTGAAAGGCGGGAGCAGGGAGTCTTAGTGGTCACTTCCCAGTCCGTTTCCTAGAACTATAGTTTTGGACTCCATGTTGTAGAATTTTCCTGCATGTGTCCATGTCCCAGAACGCCAATCCTAGTGTGACTCTGTCGTGTAGGACTGGGAGGTCAGCATAGGGGAGGGTGTTGGGCTGGAGATAAAGGAGCAAAAGAGAAACAGGAATCATTCCCTTCCCCAGCCTCCACTTGCTTTTCCTGGAGGCCCCGAGAACAGCAATCATTTGTTCCCACATAATCCGAAAGCATAAACTTTACATATTTCAAATGCATAAATTCCACATCATCCTCTCTTCCTTTCTCACTCTTTATTTAAATGAAGTAATGTGCTCAATGAGACATACGCCCGGCCT
The DNA here is from genome assembly GCA_004027185.1 of Glis glis. Classification (NCBI taxonomy): domain Eukaryota; kingdom Metazoa; phylum Chordata; class Mammalia; order Rodentia; family Gliridae; genus Glis; species Glis glis. The sequence continues at coordinate 6,870 of PVJS01038909.1, forward strand.
TATTTAAAATGACAGATTCAGAATTGCAAAGGAAGAGTCCCTCTGAATACATGACCTGGATCTTGGTATTTCTGCCGAGTCCATTTTCTTACTTTGATAACCCCATTTAGCCACTTAGGTGTGGAGCTGAATAGGCAGAGCATCATCTTACTGCCATTTGCTCAGCTCCACTCTGGCAAATGTCAAGTCCAAGTCTGTACATTTGGACTGGAGTGGACAAAATGAGGCCAGCGTCCTGCTGGTGGGCTTTCTGTCTGACAGACAACACCTCTCACCATCACTCCCCCAGGAATCACACACTCACAGGAAGCACTGGATAAGTGAGGCTTCTGGTTGTTTTTTCTCTTCGGGATAAAATCAGAACTCAGAAAATGGAAGATATTTGCCACAACCCCAGGTCCAGAGCTCACCCCAAGAACAAATGCAGAGAAGACTTGAAGCACTTCAAGTGAAAACAAAGTTCAGCACAGTTGTGGGCACCTGTGATCTCAGTACTTGGAGGCTGAGACAGGAGGATCATAGGTTCAAGGCAACTTAACAAGACCCTGTTTCAAAATAAAAAGAACTGGGGTGTACCTCAGAGGTAGAGTACCCTGGTTTCAATCCCCAGTACCAAAAATAAATAAAGTGAAAACAAACAGTGTTTCTATATTTGGTCACTCATTTCCAAGTTATTCTTAAATTTGTAGTCTATCTGGGGTTTTGTCTCATTCATTCCCTTTTCACTGATTAAACAATCAATTTTTTACTTTCTGGCCAACCACACAGATTAGTGACCCTCCTCCTCCTCCTCCTCCTCCTCCTCCTCCTCCTCCTCCTCATCCTCCTTTTTTCTTGGTACTGGGGATTGAACCCAAGGGAATTCTACCTCCAAGTTACACCCACAGCCCTTTTCATTCCTTGTTTTGAAACAGGGTTTCGCTAGGTTTTTTAGAGTCTTGCTAAGTTGCTGAGACTGCGTTCCAACCTGCAGTACTCCTGTGTCAATCTCCCGAGTATTGGGATTACAGAGGTGTGCCACCACACCCAGCTAGGACTTGGTGACCCCTCTTCTAATACACTGATGGGAAGCATGGATGAAGGAAAACACATTGAGTCACTTTTGAATTTAATTCAATCTTACATACAAATCAAGTATCTTTTATGTTTGGCACTAGGGATACAGAAAGTGGGAATAATAGTGAAGAGAAGGAGAAAGACCATCTGACTCTAGAAATAAGAAGTTAACACTGCAAAAAGATGCCACAAGAATACATGGAAGAGGCACTCAGCTTTGCCTTGTTGAGGCACAGAACAAGAAGGCTTTCTGGAGGAGGTGACATCCAAGCCAATCCTGGGTGGAATAGCAGTTTTTCAGGCACATGGATGAGGAAGGGATGAAGATATTGTCTGCAGAAAACAGCTGATGCAAAGGTTCTGAGGCAAGTGCACAGCATGAAAGATATTACATATGATTTATTTTTAAATATTTCAGCATGGGCCAAGGGATGTGTGTTAGTTTTAATCAACACCCTAGGAGTAAGTTGTTAACATGTTATTATGGTCTAGATCTGATGTCCCCCCAAAAGCTCGTGTGTTGAAGGCTGGTCCCCATTTCAGCGATGTTCAGACGTGTGGCTTTAGGAAGTGACTGGGTCATGAAGGTTCTGACTCATGAGTAGATTGGTTCATTGATAGTTGAGTGAACTGTTGGGAGGTGGTGGAAACTGCAGGCAGGTGGGGCATGGTTGGACGTACCCCTGAGAAATAGATCATGTCCCAGGTTCCTTCCTCCCTGTCTCTGTCTTTCTCTCTTCCCCACCATGAACTGAACAGCTTTCCTCCACAACACCCTTCCACCATGATGTTCTGCCTCACCTCAGGCTCAAAGCAATGGAGTCAGCCAAGTATGGGCTGAAACCTCTGAAATCAGGAGCCAAAATAAATCTTTTTTCCTCTAAGTTGTTCTTGTCAGGTATTTTGGTCACAGCAATGAGAGGCTAACTAATACACATATGAAGTAACTCAATCAGGAATACATACTCCAGAGTATTTTATTAACTTGGAAAGACTCTAATTGGAAGTCCACACTCATTCCAGGGGTCATTTCTGCAAAAACTTCAGGATTTTTATCTTCAGCACTACAGGGTTTGTTCGTTTGTATAATGGGGTTAGAAATGATTTTTCATTGTTGACCCAAGTGGTACACAAGGTATGTGGATGGCTAGAAATATGATCCGGGCCCTCCATGCTGCATAAACACAATATAAGAATTTTTCAAGTTTGACAGCCTACCCCTTTCATAATTGCTCACCAAGCCTAAGACCATCTGGTCCTGTGTGCCACACATAACAGATCATTCTGTTGCCTGATTCTGACTAGTAGCTCTGCTGAATTCTGCCACCAGAATATTTTCTCATCATGTAAGGTGTGTGTCAGACAGAAAGCAAAGATTTCAACAAGTTTAGGAAAAAATGTTTGTACATTATTATAGAGCCTGCTTATTGGTAACCTCTTGTATGAAAAGCAGAATTTGGTCTGGGTCTTGCTCTCAATGCAACACACTCATATCCCTTAGCTGGGAAGTCAAAGATGAGGAGATCTCTGATTTTCATCACCTTTTAACTATGGTAGGCTACAGATATCTTGCAAAAAGAACAGAACAATCATAAGCAGGCAAATTGGCTCAAGTCCATGTTCCGCAGCATGGCTCCCGTGTTTGTTTTTAACAGTGCTAGCCATCCTCTCCCTCCACTCCAGGGAGGGAGTAATCCAAGGCGGCTCAATTCAACTGAGCAGCAGGAAGAAGCAGAATCCCATGGAAAGGTGCCCAAGTTCTACCAGGAAGATGATGCCAATCTTGACAAATCTTCAGGTTAATGCAAGGACAAAAATAAGAAGATTTGATGACCCAGATTGCTGGGAGCAAGAAGCACGGAGCATGAGACGCAGGCTAAGATGAGGTCAGGATGGAGGCTGTGAGCAGCAGGTGATTGCGTGGTACATAATTGTGCCAGAACATATTGTGTCAGCTTAAAGGAGCCGCTCCCAGCTGAACAACAGTCAGCTATGCAGTCAAGCTTATTACCTGTCGTTCCTCCGCTCACCTCCCGAGTCTGCTCTGCCCCCCCATGTCCTGATCAGACCATGCCATCGCCATCTTCTCCCTAATCTTAATCAATCACCAAGCCTAAAAGCTTGTACCAATGAAGCATCTGTTGACTCAGTCCATCCCCATTGGCCCACAGTTCTGGCCCTCATCACCTCTCCCTGGGGTCAATGCCACATTCCAGCACGGTCCTTGCTGGTCTCCTGATTTCAGCATCATCTCTATCATTCCTGCCTCTACCAAACCACGACACCTTCCTAAAGTCCAGATTAAAGCCCCGTAGAAACTCCCCCACTGTCCCTAGTAGACCAGAACTGCTCTAATCACAGGTGATAAAAACCTAACTAGAACTAGAGTAAAAGGGTAATCGTGGGTTTATATAACTGGATTGTAGGAAATATAAAGGTTGCACCTCTGGGACTTGAATCAGGAACTCTGATGCTGTGTTAGTTTTTCACTGCTATGACAAAATACCTGAGAAAATCAATGTAAAGGAGGAAAGGTTTATTTTGGCTCAGGGTTTCAGTCCACGTTCACTCAGCTGCATCACTTTCTCCCTCTGGCAAGGCAGAACATCCTGGCAGGGAGCATGTGGTGGAGCAGAGCTGCTCCCCTCATGGCAGGTGGGAAAGGGTAAGAAAGAGGCTGGGAACAAGATATACCCTTCCAGGGTTCACCCCTGTGACCTACTTCCTCCAACTAGGCCCCACATCCTACAGTTTCTACCACTTCCTAATAGTTCATTCAATTATGAACCCATCAATGGATTAATCTATTGATGAGATCAGAGTCCTCAGGATCTAATCACTTCCCCCACGCCCCACCTCTGAACACTGCTGCACTGGGAATGAAGCCTGAGCCTTTGACACATGAGCCTCAGGAGAAATTCCAGATCCAAACTATAACAAATGCATTGGCATTCTCTCTCTCTCTTTCTCTGTGTGTTGTCAGTATCATCTTCTCCATTAGCCCACATCATGCCCTACAGCAGCTTGGGGCTCCCATCTATCCAGTTGCACCCATTTTTTTCAGTTCCAATTTTAAAAACACAGGGAAGAGCCTGATGTGGTGGCACACACCTATAATCCCAGTACTTGGGAGGTTGAGACAGGGGGATCACAGGTTCAAGGCCAGCCTCAGCAACTGAGCAAGAACCTCCACAATTTAGCAAGACCCCTTTTCAAAATAAAAAATAAAAAAAAGTCTGGGTGTGGTCTGGAGGTAGAACGCCCTGGGTTAAATTCCTAGTACCCAAACAAAACAAACAAACAAACACCCAAGCAAGATGTCCTATTGGACTGGCTGGGATAAGTTCATCCCTCGTCTAAGAAATATGGCTGGGATGGGTCACCAGGGTTGACTGCATATGCTCCTGAACAAGGGCCAAAGTATGATCAACGTTATCAATATCGATGACAGTAGATATCTTAGGTAACCAAGGTTCTTGCCATGAAAACATAGCCCAGTGTTTCCTCCCTGTCAGCTAATCCTTGGCAATATGGAATAAGAGTTAAACCTTTAGGCTCTGGAGTTAGAGATATATGAGTTCAACTCCCAGCTCTCCCAATTATGAGTTGTGTGACCTTGGAAATGTGTATAATCCCAGCGAACCTCAGCTTCTTGGTCTGTAAAAATGGAAAGGGAAGTATAGTGATACCTATGTGAAAACTGAAGGAGACAGTTAGAACCCAGCCTGGCACGGGGTGTGCACTCGTCAGCTCTTCCTGCTCCCGGGAGCCCTGGCATGACTGAGCAGCCTTAGGAAGGCAGCCGGGCTTCAGGCGACTGCCCTCTGCCAACAGAATGAGATCAGAGTTAATCGGAGGAACAGACTGACCTGATTCCCAGCACTCCAGTGCCGTGATCCATCTGACACCTGGAGAAGGCAGCACCAGGAGGAGGTGTTCTTGGCACATGCGCTTCTCCATAAGGCAGGGCTGAGGTCCCTGCAAAGCACCCTTGTCCACCTGCCAGAGGAGGACAACATCTGGGAGGCAGCACTTCTTCAGCTGTGGTTAGAATGCCGCCAGCCTTGTGGGTCACAGCCTGGAATCATCTCTTTATTAAATAATAATTAAGAGGCCCCCGTAAAGGGAATCTGGGTATAATTATCTGACTCATTAAGCTGCCCAGCCAAAACTGGAAGGCTGTTTTACTCCCGTGGTCCCACTCTTAGGAAATTTTCATGTTTCTAGAAGCAGGAAGTGGAGCCTCACTTTTGGGGGGGGGCTCAGACTCAAGGTCACCTGTTTAAGTAGACCCGTCACTCAAGAAAGGCTCCCACCAAGCATTTGACTCAAAGGGCAAGAACTCCCCTTTCCTGTACCACAGGATCAAAATTGGTCTTGGAACAGAAAACACAAGGAAGGGCTGGGGGACCAGCCGGGCAAGGAATCTGCTCATTAGTAGTCTCTATGGAGGTGTTGAAATTAAGCATGTTAAAAGCATATTAGTTTAAATGAGACTTCTCACAAATGAGGGGAGGTGTTTAGATAGGAAGCACATGTAATCATTTTGTGATGGGGCATAATTTCATAATTAATGGGGAAGTTGTCAGTATAATCTTGAGGGAGCCCCAGGAAATGAAGAAATCTGTCTTTATTAAAGAAAACTCAGGAGAAACAATTATTGGAATGCAGGAAATTCACCAGCAAGGTCCTGGTAGCAAATCTTTATTAGCTGTGTGTGTTGGGACACAGTCTTTCTGCCACATCTGTGTTATGTCCGGATTTGCCAGACCTGCTTTCTCCCCACATGGAAACGTGGAGGAGAATAAGAGAACACTACAGGAGCCAGGCATGGTGACACACGCCTGCAATCCCTGTACTTGGGAGGCTGAGACAGAAGGATCGCAGGTACGCAGCCAGCCTCAGCAACATAGTGAGGTTCTCAGCATCCTAGTGAGACTCTGTTTCAACATAAAAACTAAAATAGGTCTGGGGGTGTAGCTCAGAGGTAAAATGGCTCTGAGAGAGGGGGGGAACACTCTGCAGGGGAGAGCTGCTCAGAAGATGTGGCCAGCGCATCTACTGTGCTCCTTTAGGAATGCAAGGAAAGATACTCTAACTGTATCCCTGGGTGGTCAGACAGGTCCTCAATGCTCTAAATCTGCCCAGCTGCTGCCCGGCTATTCCAGGCCCATGGAAGCAAACTTTCAGCATCCCTCTATGAAAAAAGGCTGTACAGACTGCTAGTTGACCAGAAAAGCAGTCTGGGAAAAAGTACTACTGCTGAGGGTGCCCACAGCACAGTGGCTAAGGCAGGGTCTCTGGAGCCAGGGTGCCTGGGCTCAGCTCTCCCCCTGGCTGCAGTGTTGCTTGACCCCAGGCATGCTCCTCAAGGTCTCTGGGCTTCCGTTTCCTGGTGCGTATCTCAAAGGTCCCTTCTGAGGATTGAAAGAGTCATCCTATGGAAAGGACTTGAGGCAGTGCCTGCCACTTAAAGTCTGCTCAGCCAGCGTCGACTGTTATGTAGAGCTCTGCTGTCCAATAGAGTAGCTTCTAGCCACAGGACTACTGAGCATAGAAATGTGGCCATTCTTAGTTGATATGTGTTATAGGTGTAAAATGCACACGGATTTCAGACTTTGTACAAGAGTATAAAATGTCTCATTGGTCATTTTTTTACTGATTGATTACACATTTAAATGATAGTATTTGGGATATATTGAGTTAAATAAATTATACTATTAAAATTAACTTCTGTTTCTTTTAGGTTTTGCGCATGTGTTAAGAAAGAAATAACATAAAATTTACCATCTTCACTATTTTTTTTTTTGGTACTGGGGATTGAACCTGGGGCATTCTACCTCTGAGCTACACCCACAGCCCTATTTAATTTTTTTTTTAAACAGGGTCTCACTAAGTTGCTAAGGATCTTGCTAAGATTGGCCTCGAACCTGTGATCCTGTCTCAGACTCCCAAGTACTGGGATTACAGGTATGCGCCATTGTGCCTGGCTTCTTAACCATTTTCTAAATGTACAGGTCAGTAGTGTTAACTATATTCACATTGTTGTAAACTCTGTGCTCATTAAACAATCATTCCTTATCTGCCCCTCTCTCCAGTCCCAGCAGTCACCATTGCATATTCTGTTTCTATGAATTTGACTACTTTAGAAGCCTCGTATTAGTGGACTCACAGTATTTGTCTGTTTGTGACTGGCTTCTCTTACTTAGCATAATGTTTTCAAGCATCATCGATGTTGTAGTAGGTGAGAGAATTTATTTCCTTTTTAAGGTTGAAAAATATTCTGTTCTTTGATTTTTAAGGTGGCTAATAGAAATTTAAAATTTTTATTTGGTTCTCATATTTCTACTGGAGAGTGATAACCTAGAACCAGAGGTTCTCAACTCTGTTAGTCCCAACTCCTCCTTATAACCATTTGCAACAGCCCTTTCACTCTCCTGGAATGAATTTTATAGGTAATATAACTCATCTATAATTAAAAAAATGGTATCATGATCTAACTGTAAGATAAAGGCTAAAAGAAGGGAATCTATAGGAAAAATGCATTTTGATTCATGGTTAGACATTAATGCCTGAAGACAAAGAAATCATGTGCTTGAATGTACAGGTGTGATCACCAAAGCAGGATCAAAGCAGGACAGCTATGCAACTGTAGGAGCGGTATCACCATCAGAGACATGATTATCTAAATTTCAACAACTCAGTCAAGTTCCAATAAAACAAAGTACAATTTTCTTTCTATCTATATGTTTACACTCCAGTGAAAATGAGTATAAATTGTAGTGGAGCAAAATCTATAGATATATAGAAACTGTAATTAAGTTCTGGGCTCAGACTTCCAAACAAGATTTTTTACCTTAGTGAAAGCCCAATAGGACCATGGAAACAAGAGGACCCTAGAGTCATTTTTTATTGTGCAGCACTGCCCTGTGCACTGCACAGCATCCTATATCCCTGGGTACCATGCATACCCATCGGAGGCTGGCAGCATCCCCCATCACTGGGACAGCCTAAAGCATCCTTCTGTCTCCAGCACTCCCCCGTGGAGGCAGCGGTGCTGCATGGTAAGAGACATGGTCAGATGGTACCCAAGGCTCAGTGTCAGTGGCTTGCTCTGCTTTCTTGCCCAGTGGTTCCATCCACCCACAGGCCCCGCCCCCTCGGCCTTCAGTGACTCAACATGAAGCCGGGAGTGGTGGCGCACGCTTGTAATCCCAGTACTTGGGAGGCGGAGACCAGAGGATCCGGGTTCGCGGCCAGCCTCAACTACTTAGTGAGGCCCTCCGCAACTTCGTGAGACCTGGTTTCAAAATAAAGTATAAAAAATAGGGCCAGGGGTGTAGCTCGGAGGTAGAACGCCCCTGGGTTCAATCCCTGGTACCGCAAAAAAAAAAAAAAAAAAAAAAAAAAAAAGCCAGTCCTCTGGTACAGCCCAGACTGGAAGCCTGGACTCTGAAGTTCCCCAGAACCTCAAACACAACAGTCTCCACATCCTTCTCTTCAACCCCATACCCCTCCTTGACATCCAGGTTCCAATGTCTCCAGTGCTGTCTCAGGACCAGAAACTTCTTTTCCTCTCCCTCCACCCTCTGCCCTGACCCTTCTACCTGCAGTCCCTGGAGCCGGATCTCCGGCTGCCATGGCCTCTTTCACTGCCCTGCGTCCAGCCTCGCTGCCCTTCCCATCAATCTGCAGGTTTCTCGGTGGCTCCTCACTGCTCTCCGCCTCTCCTCTTCACCGCCCCAGGCCATCCTCTCATCACAGGCGTGAAAACTCAAACACATCCCAAGACCCGGCTTGCAATTCCCCACAGGCAGGCCTGCACTTCCTATTCAGTCCTCCAAAAGCCTCCACCAACACCCCTTGCCTCTCATCAGGGTGGGAGGCGATGTGGCTGAGTAGAAAACGTCTGACTGGGCCATGTTCTATAGGTTCTGCAGGCCTGTAATGCCAGTATTTAGAAGGCTGAGACAGGAGGATCGCCACATTGAAGGCCAGCCTCAGCAATTTAGCAAGACCCTTAGCAACTTTAATTTAAAAAAATTATCCCAGCGTGGTGACATATGCCTCTAATCCCAGTGCTTGGGGGACTGAAATAGAATTGTAGGTTAGAGGCCATCCTCAGCAATTTAGTGAGACCCTCAGAAACCTAGCAAGACCCTGTTTTGAAATAAAAAATAAAAAGAATTGGGGGTTGTGGGAACAAGACGGCCCTGACACTCCCACAGGCCCCAACAGCCTTTATGAAAACATGTGTGGTGAGCAAGATGTTATTTCCCTTCTGGGAAATTGTTTACATAAGCTGTTCCGAGAACGCCGTGACCGTGCCTTGAACCCTGGCTTGTAACTAATCGCCTCTTTCCGGAGCTCCCCTCCCCTCACAGGGCTAGGGTATAAAACCTAACCTGGGAAAACAATAAAGAGCCTTTTAGCCTCAAGCCTGTGTTCCTGTGTGCTCAATCCTGACACCCTCCGCAGATACTCGGGCCAGGCTGCGCGGGCCGGCAATTGGAGGTCCCACCGAGATCTGAAAGCGAGGATAGTGGACGGGGTCGTCCCTTGTGCCGGCTGGGACGTATTGGGGAATCGTTAAAACCGGGGGTACAGTGAAGGACACCGCAAAGGACAGTGAGCGCTCGGAAAGAAGTAAGGGGTGCGGTGAGTAACTATCGGGAGAAGTATAATATAGAAAAAACCTCGAGAGAAGTGTAATATAGAAAAAATCTCCGGAGAAGTGTAATATAGAAAAACAATATTGGGAGAAATACAGAATGGGCCAAGGAAATAGCTGTTTGCTTTTTGTGTATATGCTTAAGAATATGCTTCGTGCCCGAGGAGCTAAGGTAGGGCACCAGCAATTGTGTAAATTTTTAGATTTTGTAGAAAAAGTGTGTCCGTGGTTCCCTGAGGAAGGAACAGTAAACTTGGGAACATGGCAAAAAGTGGGTAAACAGTTGCAGGATTACTATGATGTTCAGGGTCCTAATCCAAATAATTTGCAGCAAATTTTAAGAAAACATGTTCTTTCCAACTTTAAATTTAAAAAAAAAAAGAGGTCTTCAGTCATTCTTTACTGATTCCTGCTTAAAATATTTGGCTTTTGAAGTGTAGTGAGGGATGCATATCTCAGGTTTTAAAAGTTTTTTTTTGAATCATGCTGTCCATGTATACTTATCCCTGAAGTATATATTAGATAAAAGGCTAAAGACTTTAAAAATGAAGAAAAAACTAATTTTTATTATCCAATTTGGCTCTGGTGTAAATTTAGAAATAAAGGTTCATTCTAAAAGATAATACAAATGTAAATATTTAGAGTTTTCCTTCCGTAAAAAATAAGCAGTGGTAATGTCTGATGTACAGTCTTCCTCAAAGCGACAAGTGGCCACCTAATTTCATTTAGTGTCAGCTTTGACTGGTGGACTTTGCCTCAAATATCCCCTGTTGTATAAACTTTCATCCATCTTGTAGTTTATTGCTCACTGGCACAAAATAGATATCTATAATCAGGCACAATGCTTAGTTTCCTGTCAACAAGAGATAAAATGCCTAACAAATTAAAGCTATAAGATATTTGTTGTCTGTCTAGATGTATGTCTGTATGTATAAATGTATTGTCTGTCTATGGTACCAAAAATTGGCTTTCAAATAAATGAGTACTCATAAATTAAATAATAATAACAACAACTAAAATGGATCCAAATACCTTTTCAGTTCACGTGACCTAAATTCTTAAAAAATAAGTTAATTCAAATTTGTTGATAAAAAACGAGTAAAAGATGTTATTAAAAATTATTAACATGTTTCTTTTTCAATCAAGATTGTATCTGTCTATTTTGTTTGATGTTTAAAGTATAATGACTATTTTCATTTAGTTTTTTTCCTCTACAGAAAGAAAAAGGGCTTAAAATATTAACTATGCTTGTTTAGCATCTAGGTTTTCTCAGGTAATCTAAAACAGCTATTAAAACTGGTAAATTGAGTAAATATAAATGTTATAAGCTTTCATAAATGTTTATCCTTAAAATATCTAAATTGTGTAAGTTAAAATGCTAAATGTTAATTGCTAAATACAAAGTATTCTTGGCTTTTTAACATCAACAAAAGACAATATATTCAAGTGTATGGAATATGTTCTTCATATGGGTAAAGGCAGATTAAGATTGCCTTCTTTTGGACATTAACTAAACAAAAATTACTAAATTGAAAATGTAATTCTATATATAAAAGGCTAAAGAATCTTTAGGCTAGGCTTTGATCAATGACTATTAAAAACATTTATTTTATCTTACCTAAAAAAGGTAATTTATCCAAATTAAAAGATTCCTTCTAATATAAAAGGAGATATTTAGTAAAATAGGTATTTTAGTAAGAAGGTAAGAGGAAAATGCTTTTAGATGGGAAAGGATATTACATGGTAAAATTTTGTTCTAAATGATTGAATTATTCCATAAGGAAAGTGAAAAATGAGAACTAAAATTACAGAAGGTTAAGCATGTTACAGAAGGTTTGAGAAAATTAGAGACTAATTATATAGAGTAAAACTCAAATTTTGTATGTGTAACTGAAATTGGCTAAAATTAAAAAAAATTATTTAAAGGGTTTTCTAAAAATCACATTTAATGCTTTGATTTAATTAGGTTTTCTTAAGACATTAATCTGTTCTTGGTAAAATTTTACAAAATACTTGCCTAAAAGCAAAGATTTTTTTTTCACATTTATTTAAGGCAGTTTCCTGTGTTTTCTTAGGACAATAGGGTTTCTTCTTGCTCTAGGTAACAATCTACTAAGGCCTAGCTTAAACAAGAATCTTACATCTTAATCAAGATAATCTCTTGGTCAGACCTCTGGTCGCTACATTTTAACAAAATCAGAGTTTAAAGATCTGTGTTTTACTGCCTGTAAAGATGTTACAGGTTGGGAGATCCTGTTACAGGGTGAAAGCCTGTCTACTTCATAAACATTCAAACAAAAACCACAAATAAGAAATACAAGAGATTTATTAACCGCCCTTTTCATGTTTCAGCTTAATGATTCTGTATTGTTTCTCTGCCCCTTTTACACAAGGGAGAGAATCTAAATAAACAAAAATCTACAGGTAAAATTCCAGTCTGTCCCAACTAACGCCATACCTAACAAAAATAAATAAGCAAAAGTTTATCTAAATGTTTCATAAAAGCTTGTAACCCTAAATATGTGGATTTTGTATACATACAAGGTGTAACCAATAAG
>PVJS01038910.1:0-19156 GCA_004027185.1 Glis glis
AGAGAGAGAGAGAGAGAGCTGAGACTGGCCGCGAACCCGGATCCTCCGGTCTCTGCCTCCCAAAGTACTGGGATTACAAGCGTGCGCCACCACGCCCAGCTACTTGTGTTTTCTTAACAGAACTCTTGCTGCCAGTGTTACTGTACTTGCTACAATATTACAAGGCTCCAGATCTCCTGGGAGACTCTCAATAGTGATATCGTCTGTGGCATCCAGGAGAGTTCCAGAAGACTCTGGAAGAAGCATCCAATGAGGTGGCTAAATTATTTTTTTCCGTGTGTGTGTGTGTGTGTGTGTGTGTGTGTGTGTGTGTGTGGTACTAGGGACTAAACCAGGGGCATGCTACCTTCGAGCCATACCCCCAGCCCTTTTTTATTTTTATTTATTTATTATTTTTTGCGGTACTAGGGATTGAACGCAGGGGCATTCTACCTGCGAGCAACACCCCCAGCCCTATTTTTTTTTATTCTTTATTTTGAAACAGGGTCTTACTAATTTGCGGAGGGCCTCACTAAGTAGCTGAGGCTGGCCATGAACCTGTGATCCTCCTGTCTCAGCCTCCCAAGTACTAGGATTACAGGCATGCACCACCATGCCCGGCTCTGATTTTATTTTTAATTTTGAAACCATTTTTTAAAAATTTTTAATTTTTAATTTATTTTTATTTTTAATTTTATTTTTAATTTTGTTTTAATTTTATTTTAATTTTATTTTAATTTTTAATTTTGAAACAGGGTCTCACTAAGTTGTGGAGGGCCTCACTAAGTAGCTGAGGCTGGCCATGAACCTGTGATCCTCCTATCTCAGCCTCCCAAGTACTGGGATTACAGGTGTGCACCACCGTGCCCGGCTCTGGTTTTATTTTTAATTTTGAAACAGGGTCTCACTAAATTGCAGAGAGCCTTGCTAAATTGCTGAGGCTGGTGAAGAATCTGCGATCCTCCTGTCTCAGCCTCCCAAGTACTAGGGCTTCGCGCCGGCCTCAGCAACTTGTGAGGCCCTCCGCAACTTAGTGAGACCTGTTTCAAAATAAAGAATAAAAAATAGGGCTGGGGGTGTAGCTCGGAGGTGGAATGCCCCTGGGTTCCACCCCCAGTACCACATACACACAAAAAAAATTGCAAGTAATCAAAAAATAGTAGTTAAAGCCATGCTACTGGATAAGCTCATACACGGGATAGCTGTAGGTAGAGAGGAGATGAAAAGGCTGGTCTTCAGGGTATTCCAATATTTCATATTTGGAGAAGCCAGCAAATAAGACCGAGAAGGCACAGCTAATAAGGCAGGAGGAACCAGGAGAGCGTGCCAGTGGTTTAAGCAAGGAGTGATTCGGAGTGTAAAATGCCACCGAGAGCTCAAGGAAGACAGAGATGAATATTGAAAACTGGATTTGGAATTTTCAAGTGGAGATGACTCCTGATTTCACAAAAAATTTCCGTGAACTTGTGGAGACATCAGCTGGACTGGGATGGAATTCAGAGACAGGAGCATAGGGGAACTGGAGCCGGCTAGCGTAGACCAGTCTTTTGGGGGAGTTTGTTTTAGAGAGGCAATGAACAGAGCAGTAATGGATGGGATGTAAGTCAAGGGAAAACAAATCAGACAGCCTTCGAAAGGAGTGTGAGCCACTCGCCCACTGCAGGAAGAAAGGCAGAGTATGTGGCCACAAATGCGGGACGAGTGCTCAGCTGTGGCAGCGAGAGGCGCTGCAGAAACAGCCAGTACAGATGGGGGTGAAGGGCCAGCTAGCTGAGGCTTGAGAAGGACATGACATCACTGGAAGGACTTGGGGTGCACATACATGGCAAGAAGCATGATTCCGTGGAAAGGTAGGAACAGGAATGGGTAACCTTGTGAAATCTCAGGGTACGTAGCTGCAGAAGTCGGGGAGGGATGTACAATTCCAGGTTCAGGAACTGGCCCGGAGCGTGGTGACTACGCAGTGGAGAAGGCGGCCTGTGGAGCACAGGAGGGCAAGGAGTCCAGGGTGTTTACTAGTCAGCTCACACTAAGATGGCTGCTGCTGTCCCCAGGACAGCAAGAGCGACACAGAGGAGATGCGGTCTGTGAAAGTGGTCAAGGTCAAGGGATGTAAAAGAGCCCCTACACATACTACTTGACAGTGACACGGGTCGGCGGGACTTTTGTTTGTTTGCAGTGCCAGGGATGGGACCCAGTGACTTGTGTACGCTAGGTAAGCACTCTACCACTGAGCACAACCCCAGCTCAGCACGGCTTTTTCTTCTTTTTGGTGGTACTGGGGATTGAACCCAGGGGCGTTCTACCTCTGAGCTATATACTCCCAGCTCTTTATTTTGAAACAGGGTATCGCTAAGTTGCTGAGACTGGCCTTGAACCTGTGATCCTCCTGTCTCAGCTTCCCAAGTACTGGGATGACAGGTGTGTACCACCACACCCTGCTTCCATGTTCATTCTTTATTTGCTCATTAAAAAAATGTGGAGCCGGGCGTGGTGGCGCACACTTGTAATCCCAGTAATTGGGAGGCTGAGACCGGAGGATCCGGGTTCGTGGCCAGCCTCAGCTCTTAGTGAGGCCCTCCGCAACTTTGTGAGACCTGGTTTCAAAATAAAGGATAAAAAATGGGGCCGGGGTATAGCTTGGAGGTAGAACGCCCTGGGTTCAATCCCCAGTACCACAAAAAAAAAAAAAAAATGTGGGCTGGGGATGTAGCACAGTGGTAGAGCACTTGCCTAGCAAAACAAAACAAAAAAAACCCCAAAAAACAAAAAAAAGGTTGTGTTGTGTAGCTTAGTGTGCACTAGTCACTGTGCACACTGAAGCAAATAGGAAAGCTCTCAGCAAACACCGACTGACTTCACTGTGTCGCAGGGACTTGTGCTAGCTGATGGGGTTCCAGGAGGGGCTGAACTGCACTCCGGGATTCACATTCTCTGTTGATCTTCTGTTGTCACTGAAACTGTATTTGCCAAATCCGTTGCCTGAGCGGCCCTTCAACTCACACAAAGGCCGAGTTTCCACTGTTAAAGTGAAGTAAAAGCCGGGCGTGGTGGCGCACGCTTGTAATCCCAGTACTTGGGAGGCTGAGACCGGAGGATCCGGTTCACGGAGGATCCGGGCCTCAGCTACTTAGTGAGGCCCTCTGCAACTTAGTGAGACCCTGTTTCAAAATAAAATATAAAAAATGGGGCTGGAGGTGTAGCTCGGAGGTAGAATGCCCCTGGGTTCAATCCCCGGTACCGCCAAAAAACAAAATAAAATAAAAAATAAAGTGAAGCAAAGACTCGAGACAACTTAATGAGACAACTCACAAACTGTTCAGGGAAAAAAACCTGCCTTTGAAATTACCAAGTCATTTCATTTTTTATTCCAGGACAATACAAAATACCATCATATGAATTACTTAGCAGTGGCTTTCAAAACCTCTTTGCCATGACTCACAATAAAAAAAATACATTTCACATTGCAACCCAAGTCATATATGTTCTTCATTCCTTCAACAAGTAGGTATTAACTCCCACTATATGCCAAATACTATTGTAAGTGAAATGCACTTGTGAACAAAGGAAAAGTAAAAAGGAAGAAAGGGAAACAAAAATTGTTGCCTTCAAAGACTTACATACTAGTGGAACAGACACTAAACAAAACAAGTAAAATATAAACACATAGGAATGCACAGAAACTTAAGAGTCATAAAACAAAATCACCTATTATTACCACATGCAGTGCACTCTGATGTTTTCAAAAACAAAGCCAGGCGTGGTGGTACATGCTTGTAATCCCAGTACTTGGGAGGCTGAGACAGGAGGATCGCAGGTTTGCAGCCAGCCTCAGCTATTTAGTGAGGCCCTCTGCAACTTAGTGAGACCCTGTTTCAAAATAAAGAATAAAATAGGCCTGAGGGTATAGCTTGGAGGTAGAGCGCCCCAGTACCGCAAACAAGAACAACAAACACACAAAGCTGGGCACAGTGGAACACACCTGTATTCCCAGTACTTGGAAGGCTGAAACAGGAGGATCTTGGATTCAAAGCCAGCCTCAGCAGCTTAACAAGACCCTGTTGGAAAATAAAAAGGACTGGGGGTATAGCTCAGAGGTAGGACACTCTTGGGTTCAATCTCCAGTATACCCCCCCAAAAAAACCCCAGAAAACAAAGAATGCTGGTCAGACTCCATTAAACTATTAATTCAGCTTCTCAATTCAGGAATGGGTCAAGACTGTACTTCTGAAAATACTGGTCTAGACGATGTACAGCACAGGCAGAGTATGCGCTGCTCCTTTGTTACAGGTGGAGGGACGTGCAGAGAGGCCGAGTCCCAGATTTACCCCCATCCAGGGAAGCGATGCTGAAACCTCACGGCACGGCTGAGTCCACTGCTGCGCTGTCATCTCGGCTGTGCTCGCACCTGGCTCGGCTCCATTTCTCTTTGATTATGCAATCCTGATCTTCACCTGGAGCAGCTCTTCACTCCTTTGCCAGGTAAAATCACAGGAACATCTCTAGGCCTGGCCAGACCGCGACATGCTGCAGGAGCCCCTCAAGCCACACTGCTGGCTTGCTTCATGACTACTGGGGAGCGTGAGTGGCTCCTCTGTACTGTGACCGCCCTACAAACAGATCTCACTCATCTTTCTGTCCCCCAGGGTATAGTGCCTGACAGAGGAGGTATTAATAAATCCATATGGAATTTCAAAGTGACACAAGGCTTTGAGTCAGATCCTACTTCTGTAGACTAAGGTAGGGTAGTGGGGAATACACATTTATTTACTTATTTATTTTTATTTTTTAGGTGCTAGGGATTGAAGCCAGGGGCATTCTACCTCCGAGCTACACCCCCAGCCCTTTTTATTTTTTGTTTTGAAACAGGGTCTCACTAGATTGCTGAGTCTTACTAAGTTACTGAGGCTGGTCTCAAACCTGCGATCCTCCTGTCTCAGCCTCCCACATACTGGGATTACAGGCATGTGCCACCATACCCAGCAGGATTACACATTTAAATAAGCACCCCTAGCCAAGAATGGTGGCACATACCTATAATTAAAGTACTTGGGAGGCTGAGACAGGAGGATTGCAGGTTCGAGGCCAGCCTCAGCAACTTAGCAAGACCCTGTTTCAAAAAAATAAAAGGGCTGGGGATATAGCTTGGAAGTAGGATGCTGCTGGGTTCAATCCCAGTAACCCCTAAAATAAATAAGCATCCCAGATTCTATTAAAGATGGGTCATGTTGAGCAACACACTTAACCTAACTCCTTCCTAATTAAAGTAGTTTAAAAAAGGGCTCAACTTGCATAATTTTAAGTTTTTAATTAGATAAAAACTGGGTAATAAAACCACATAGGCACACCATTTATGTAGTAACACGAAATAAGAGCATTTACAAATTTTAAAGCTACCACATTCTTTATAACTGTTTTAATAGTATTTAATCACATCATTTATTTGTTTATAAAAGATGTTTAAGACTGGTTGGTAATTTAGTTTTATCTTGGGTTTTCTTTTAAAATTGAGAATAAGGAAACTAGTTATGAGTTCACAAAGAGTATTTCTGGGTATGTTGACTCTAAACTCAAAAGATATACTACATCAGTCCTATAGACTGCAAATATAAATGTAACTTATTTAAGTCTATTGGTTCACATTTTTAAAAAGCACCTCATCTTTTTTATTCATTCATTCATTTATTTGTTTGTTTATTTATTTATTTATTTTGGCAGTACCGGGGATTGAACCCAGGGGCGTTCTACCTCCAGGCTACACCTATTTTTTATTCTTTATTTTGAAACAGGGTCTCACTAAGTAGCTGAGGCTGGCTGTGAACCTGGATTCTCCTGTCTCAGCCTCCCAAGTACTGGGATTACAAGCGTGCGCCACCGCACCCAGCTCATCATTTTTTTAAAGTATTATAAATGGTACCTGAAAAAGTCTATTGTGGTTATGAAATACTCAATTCAAAGTTGGGCGGCAGAGGCTGATTTTATGTGACTATCCAATTCAGTCTGATTTAAAAATCAAATGGCATTACAAAAAAGTTAGTCACAGACAGCATAACTCCTCAGATGACACAACTTCCAAAGTTCTCATCATCCTGGTTCCCCTACTTTTTGCTTTCACTTACATATTTCTTTTATTAAAGAAGCAAAAAATATGTAAGTTCACCCAAATTCTGAAAGTCACAGTTCGTACAGCACTGAATGAGAGTAGCTTTAGCATTTGATATTACAAAGTCTCTCTCGTCACAGATATTTTCTTCATTCTGGGTCAAGACGAGGTAAAACAGGAAGAATCAGGTTCCCAAATGCAGAGTCTTGAGTTATGAAGTATCCAGATGAATGTGCGTGAGCATGCTGAGGAAGATTTAAAAAAAAAGCAAACTATTAAAAGTCACAAATTTTCAACCAAGGTGTTAAATGATTTATCCTTTCTGAATGCTTGAGATCAAATTTATTTAATTATCAGTTCTTATGCTGCTAATTTTGTCTAAATACAAGGAAATAGTAACACAGAATTTGGATTATCAAATTATACCAGGTACTCATTTATCAACCGCACTCTCTCCCCTGCGATTCTCTTCAGTCAACAGATGAGTCAGAAGTGAATTGCTTTGTTCCTTGAAGTGAGGAAAACGAGCATCAAAGGCCCCAAAGTCCTCTGCTTTTGGTCAACAAAGCAGGAGCTTGAGAAAGGAGGATAGTAGTTGGAAGAAGAGGCAAAAAGATAGTGGTCAAAACCACCAGTAAGTCGGGCGTGGTGGCATACGCTTGTCATCCCAGTACTTGGGAGGCTGAGACAGGAGGATCCGGGTTCGTGGCCAGCCTCAGCTACTTAGTGAGGCCTCCACAACTTCGTGAGACCCTGTTTCAAAATAAAGAATAAAAAATAGGGCCAGGGGTGTAGCTCAGAGGTAGAATGTCCCTGGGTTCAATCCCCAGTACCGCAAAAAAAAAAAAAAAAAAAAAAACACCAGTAACTTCCCTGTCATTAATTAAGCCCCAAGTTTTCAATTCTGTGAATATTTCAATGAAATTGATAGAGGTGCATGAAAATGGGTTGGAAATGATGATCTAGAGATTACATATCCTCTCTATATATTTTGATATGTATATGGAAATATATAGGGCTGGGAGTGGTGGCACACGATTATAATCCTAGTACTTGGGAGGCTGAGAAAGGATGGCAGGTCCGAAGCCAGCCTCAGCAACTCAACGAGGCGAGGCTATCAGCAACTTAGCAAGACCCTGTTTCCAAATAAAAAGTAAAACAGGTCTGAGGGTGTGGCCCAGAGGTAGAAGGACCCTGGGTTCCATCCCCAGTACCCCCCACACAAACAAAGAAATATATACATATATTTTTAAGCACTCTAATCATTCACCTATTTTTTTCAAAAGAATTGATACTCTAAAACCCTATATTATTTTCAAAGTGACGGTAAGTGGTATATTTGTTGCTCAATGTAAGATTTTTCTAGATGTCCTATATGTGGGACAATGGGACATAATGGGTTAAAAAAGGAGGACTGTTTTTAAGTCTTCTAAAGTGAGATGATTTTTATAACATTCTTTCCAATTCTGGGAATCTAAGGGTTTAACAGCATAGGCAATTACATTATACCCACACACACAAAAAACTGATGTCTCAGCCTTCAAGGTCTCTGGGAATCTTAAATTATCCAAGATTAATGAAATACTAAAACTGTTTGTTACTCCGAATAATAATATTTTTTAAATATTTTTTAAATATTAGGACTGTGGAGCACCACAGTCCTAATCCTTTGGTAAGGGTTAGCTTTTAAACATTTCCCATACAAGGTGTGCTAGCCATTAAAAAAAAAAAAATCCAAAGAACAACAGTAACGTTATCAAAGGATGTAATGACATGACAAATTTGAAAATATACTATGTACTATGAGACTAGCCAGTTCAGTTTTCTAGATCATTCTGTGCATCCAAACATCCTAAACTCTTGTGCACAAGCAATCCCTGGGCAGGTATAGCACAGAATCAATCATGGCCGCATCAATACCATAAAAGATACTTTCATTACTGCTGCATTGGTCCTTCAAATCCTTTGGGCATGACTGAACATCAGCAAACCACTGCAATTACGTGTGGAACATTTTTATTGATATTGCTCCACCGAAACATAAAAATAACTACTGTGCTGCCTTCTACCGTGCTGGCTTCTGAGACCCAGGACGTCTCAGATGAGACGAGAATGCCAGTGACGTTTGCTCACCTGCAAAGCCGCCTTCTGCTGGGCTGCAATGTGCTGCTGCTCCGCATGATCCCGGAAGTCCTTGTTAAGAGAGGGTCTGGACAGCGCAATGCTAAAACAGAAATCTTGGTTACTTGGCTGCTTACGGCAGAGACATCCTTAGTATTTTTCTTTTTGAGAGTAGTAAATTATCTTTTTTTTAAAAAAATTGAGGTTTGGTTGACACATAAAAATTATACATATTTATAGTGTCCAATGACATGTTTTGATATTTGTATATACTATGAAATGGTTAAATCAAGCTAATGAGTAGATCTATATCCATCATCTTTTTTTTTTTTTTGCGGTACCGGGGATTGAACCCAGGGGCATTCTACCTCCGAGCTACACCCCCGGCCCTATTTTTTATACTTTATTTTGAAACTGGGTCTTGCGAAGTTGCGGAGGACCTCACTAAGTAGAGAGAGAGAGACAGGGAGAGAGGGAGAGAGGGAGAGAGGGAGAGAGAGAGAGCTGAGGCTGGCCGCGAACCCGGATCCTCCGGTCTCTGCCTCCCAAAGTGCTGGGATTACAAGCATGCGCCACCACGCCCGGCTTATATCCATCATCTTACATACTGATAATTTATTTTTTTTTGTACTGGGATTGACCCCAGAGGCATTCTACCTCCAAGCTATACCCCAGACCTTTTTATTTTTAAACAGGTCTCACTAAGTTGCTGAGGCTGGCCTCGAACCTGCGACTCTCCTGTCTCAGCCTCCCAAGTACTGGGATTACAGGCATACACCAGCAGGCCTGGCTATACTGATGATTTTTTATTGTGCAAACATTAAAGATCTACTCTCTTAGCAATTTTCAGATATATATCATTATTAACAATAGTCACTATGCCGTGGGATTGAACGCAGGGGCGTTCTACCTCCGTGCTACACCCCCGGCCCTATTTTTTATGCTTTATTTTGAAACCGGGTCTCACGAAGTTGCGGAGGGCCTCACTAAGGAGAGAGAGAGAGAGAGACAGACAGACAGGGAAAGAGAGAGAGCTGAGGCTGGCCATGAACCCGGATCCTCCGGTCTTCGCCTTCCAAAGTACTGGGATTACAAGCATGCGCCACCACACCCGGCCTTTTTATTTTTTTGAAACAGGGTCTCACTAAATTGTGGAGGCTGGCCTCAAACCTGCGATCCTTCTGCTCAATCTCCCAAGAACTAGGATTACAGGCATGCGCCACCACACTTAGCTTACTAACACTATTTTTAAAAATAGTTATGCTGGGCTTGGTGGCGCATGCTTGTAATCCCAGTACTTGGGAGGCTGAGACAAGAGGATCACAGGTTTGAAGACAGCCTAGACAAGTAGTGAAACTCTCAGCAACCTATTGAGACCCTGTTACAAAATAAAAATAGGGCTGGGGGTATAACTCAGAGGTAGAAAGCCCCTGGGTTCAATCTCCAGTACCACACACATACCAAAAAACAGTTCAAAAAATTACATGATATTCATCAAGAGTAAAAGCATAATTTTGTTTATATAATAATTAAATTTGGCCGGGTGTGGTGGCACACACTTGTAATCCCAGTACTTGGGAGGCTGGTGAGACAGGAGAATCGCAGGTTCAAGGCCAGCCTCAGCTACTTAGTGAGGCCCTCTGCAACTTAGTGAGACCCTGTTTCAAATTAAGAATAAAAAACAGGGCTGGGGATGTAGCTCGGAGGTAGAATGTCCCTGGGTTCAATCCTCAGTATGGAAAAAAAAAAAGAAAAAAATTAAATTTAAGCTGGGCATGGTGACACATCCTTGTAATTCCAGTACTTAGGAGGCTGAGACCAGAGGATCCAGGTTCGCGGCCAGCCTCAGCTACTTAGTGAGGCCCTCCACAACTTAGTGAGACCCTGTTTCGAAATAAAGAATTAAAAAATAGGACTGGGAGTGTAGCTCAGAGGTAGAATGCCCCTGGCAATCCCCAGCACCACACACACAAAAAAATTATAATAATTAAATTTAGCCGGGTATGGTGGCGCACCCTTGTCATCACAGTACTTGGGAGGCTGAGACAGAAGGATCGCAGGTTTTCAGCCAGCCTCAGCAACTTAGTGAGGCCCTCAGCAACTTAGTGAGACCCTGTTTCAAAATTTAAAAAAATAAAATAAGTCTGGGGGTATAGTTTGGAGGTAGAATGCTCCTGGGTTCCATCCCCAGTATCACCAAAAAATAAAAAATAAAAAATAATAATAATTAAGTTTAAATTACCTTAGCCATGTTCCACATAGGTTGAACCATTATGAATAAGCAAACTTAGAGGCACTAATTTATCAGATTCCAGAGCAGATACTAGATGTTGGGCTCTGTGCTAAGCGCTAGGGATATAAAACTAAGCAAGAAAAGCTCACACACAACAGTAATTATGATTAAATATGATGTATGCTATAATAGGGGAATTAATAAAGACTCTTAACATAGCTAGGATATTGGTTAAATGTTATAAAATATAGACCTTATTCTAACAGTAATAGGGGACCTCCAAAGAGTGTTAAGCAGCATAGTCTCTTGAAAACTATGATTAATAATGCGCCCCAAGCCAAGCATGGTGGCGCACGCCTGTAATCCCAGTACGTGGGAGACTGAGACAGGAGGATCGCAGGTTTGAGGACAGCCTCAGCAAGTAGTGAGACTCTCCTCAACCTAGCAAGACCCTGTTTCCAAATAAGAAACAAAATCGGGCTGGGGGTGTAGCTCAAAGGTAGAATGCCCCTGGGTTCAATCCCCAGTACCATAAAAGAAGGGGAAAAAACCAATATACCCCAAAATAAGTCAGTACCTAGCTCCAGGGTGACTTGTTGATGATTGGTTCTGCATAAGTAATTTTCTTTTCTCTTTGTCCAGTTCTGCCAAGATTGCAACTCTATTTTTGTTTTGAAAACCTAACAAAAGGGGGAGGGAGAAATAAGAAACATTTTACATCTATTTTACATACTTAGGCCATCTAGAACCAGAAAGCAAAATTCCTATTCTCTAACATTATGATGAACTCACTAGTAAGTACTTTCCCTCCTGCTGCCTATTTCCTAGCAACTTTAAGAGCATAATACGTGAATAAATATTTAAAGTGTAATGCTAGCCGGGCGTGGTGGCGCATGCTTGTAAATCCTAGAACTTGGGAGGCTGACACAGGAGGATCGCAGGTTCAAAGCCAGCCTCAACAATTTAGTGAGGCCCTCAGCAACTTAGTGAGACCCTGTTTCCAAATAAGAAATAAAATGGGTTGGGGGTGTAGCTCAGAGGTAGAATGCCCTGAGTTCAATCCCCAGTGCCACACACACACACAAAAGTATAATGCTGAGATGACTTTCACGACCTAGTTTTAAATAATTTTAATTGCCAAGGGATGGGCTACAGCATTTGTTTTCTAACAAAATTTTTGGAACTCCAAATGCTACAGGAACCAGTTTCTATCCTGCACAGTCAAATCCCTGGGTGTGCAGGTTTTCTTAGTTCTCAATTTTAGGCCTCTTTGTGAAAGCCTCTTTCATGGAGAAAAAAGCATTAGGCATACTCAGATCAGAATAATACTTCTTTTTCTCAACTGCTTTCATTCAGAAATGACATGCAATCTTTCAAGGAACAAGCCAAAGAATCGCAACTGACCAAAAAGCAATTCTGAGAAAGAAATGGAGCATAACTGATAGGATACAAAGAGATGCATCCTTTATCAAATACTAAATATGAGCCTTACATAAGAGCTAGAGCAGAGGTTACAAAGTACTGCACCAGGGGGAGCATCCAGCTATGCTTTAAAAATCTGAATTAAATATCGACATGTAAACATTGTTGACTGAACACTAAACTCTCCAATTTCTAGTATCTCTGGAAACAAAGCTCAAGATCTGGCAACAGGGCTCTGTACGTGCCCACGGCAACAACGCACTAGAGCCGAGGCGCGGCGTCCCCGCTAGCTGGCGCTCTCCAGCCGCTCACGCTGTGTCGGCATTTGCGTTTCTCATCCCTAATCTTGGAGAAACAAGGATTAAAGAACTAGAAAACAGAACTACAGGGAAAAACAATTTTAAAAGATAGCTACAAGCCGGGCGTGGTGGCGCACGCTTGTAATCCCAGTACTTTGGGAGGCAGAGACCGGAGGATCCGGGTTCGCGGCCAGCCTCAGCTCTCTCTCTCTCTCTGTTTCTCTCTCTCTACTTAGTGAGGCCCTCCGCAACTTCGTGAGACCCAGTTTCAAAATAAAGTATAAAAAATAGGTCTGGGGGTGTAGCGCGGAGGTAGAACGCCCCTGGGCTCAATCCCGCTACCGCAAAAAAAAAAAAAATTAAAAAATTAAAAAAAATAAAAGATAGCTACAGCTCAGGAGAACGTTAAAGCAGAGTAAAATTAAGCACTTCTAAAGGGTACCCATGTGAGGGATTGTAAGAAGTTTATATTGATTATAAGGAGGAAGGACTGGTAGGAGGGGGAGATAGGAGGGGAGAGGCAGAGATTAGCTGAGGGTGGCGCAGGACATACCAGGGGCACTCGTGCCAAGACTGGCCTGAACTAGAAGCAGTAGAGACCTTCGGTGTTTTCAATTAACCCTCTTACACGGAGCATCAGCATTCTGGCTGTGGTCAGGATTTGGGTCAAAACTGTGCCACATCCATTTTAGGAATTTGTTATCTTCCATTGTCCTTGTCTGTCCACAAATGCTATGTTATCAAATTCTGGTAACAGCAGACTCCCTCTTTAAGATGAGACAGTTCACAGTACAGCGTGTCTGATGAGCCTTCCAGGTGACTCTTCACCCTCACTCTAATCCCCTTTTCCTGTCTGACCTCTTAAGTCTTCCGGTGGAAGAAGCTCCATGGGGCCTTTACATCATTACCTGATCCACCCACCCTTACAGACAGGCATGTCTCAGAAATCTGCTTAACCCTTTTCCTGTTGAGGAGGCGGGGAGCGCAAGCCGGGCAAGGTGATGCACGCCTATAATCCCAATACTCGGGAGGCTGAGACAGGAAAATCACAGGTTCAAGGCCAGCGTGCAATAACTTATTGAGACTGTTTCAAAATAAAATAGGGGTGGGGATGTAGCTCAGGGGTAGAATGCCCCTGGTTCAACCCCTACAAACTTACTCTAACTAGTACATTAATATATAACCTTTAAGTCAGGCATGGTGGCACACGCTTGTAATCCCAGTACTTGGGAGGCTTAGACAGGAGGATTGCAGGTTCGAGAACAGCCTCAGCAATTTAGTAAGACCCTCAGCAACTTAGCAAGACCCTGTTTCAAAATAAAAAGGGAGCTGGGTACGGTGGTACGCACCTGTAATCCTAGTACTTGGGAAGCTGAGACAGAAGGATTACGGGTTTGAGGCCAGCCTCAGCAACTTAGCAAGACCCTGTTTCAAAATAAAGAGGACTGGGGTGTAGCTTGAAGGTAGCATGGCAGCCAGGAAGCAGAAAGACAGAGAGAAGGGATCCAGGGACTGATAAAAACCTCAGGGACGAGACGGGCATGGTGGCGCACGCTTGTAATCCCAGTACTTGGGATCAGGGTTCACAGCCAGCCTCAGCTACTTAGTGAGGCCCTCCGCAACTTCGTGAGACCCGGTTTCAAAATAAAGGATAAAAAATAGGGCTGGGGGTGTAGCTCGGAGGTAGAACGCCCCTGGGTTAAATCCCTGGTACCACAAAAAAAAAAAAAAAATCCTCAAGTCCACTGCCCATGATCCACTCCTCCAGCCATGCCCACTTCTGAACCTGGCTGCACTGTCTAACACAAGAGCTTTTATGGGGGATACTCTATATCCAAACCCTAACAGACATATATGTTTACTATTAGAGAAAAGACCCTGTGGCAAGAGTAGTTTAACCCATTAAGTCCTAGTTCTCTAGAGGATTCTTTTTTTTTGGTACTGGGGATTGAACTCAGGGCATTCTACCTCCAAGCTATACCTCCAGGCCTATTCTATTTTTAATTTGAAACAGGGTTTCACTAGTTTGATGAGCGGCTCACTAAGTTGCAGAGGATCGAACCTGCGATCCTCCTGTCTCAGCCTCCCAAGTACTAGGATTACAAGTGTGCACCACCATGTCTGGCTTGGTACACAAATAATTTAATGTAGAGAATAAAATACAATAGATTCTAATAAGAATTTTTAAATTTTGCTGAGTCTATAGAACATGATATGGACTCCCTCTGCTGGTGTCTAATAGCAACAGCTCCATGACACCAACAAAATTGCTGACAAAAGAGCACTAAGTCAGATGGCTAAACTAAATTCACTTTTTTTTTTTTTTGCGGTACTGGAGGTTGAACGCAGGGGCATTCTACCTCCGCACTACACCCCCGGCCCTATTTTTTATACTTTTATTTTGAAACTGGGTCTCACGAAGTTGTGGAGGGCCTCACTAGGTAGAGAGAGAGAGAGACAGGGAGAGAGAGAGAGAGAGAGAGAGAGAGAGAGAGAAGAGCTGCGGCTGGCCGCAAACCCGGATCCTCTGGTCTCCGCCTCCCAAAGTACTAGGATACAAGCGTGCGCCACCACGCCCGGCCTAAATTCACTTTTTATATTGGGGATGTTGCATAGATTTGACTGTGGGCCAATAAAAGCAACACTAAAAATGGTTACGTTTTTACTACAACTGCTAAAAAGAAAACTAACCAGCAAATTATAAATCTCAATTCTTTGTATTAGAACATAAGGATAAATTTTTTTTCGGTACTGGGGATTGAACTCAGGGGCAGCCTACCTCCGAGCTACACCCCCAGCCCTATTTTTATTCTTTATTTTGAAACAGGGTCTCACTAAATTGCGGAGGGCCTCACTAAGTAGCCGAGGCTGGCAGCAAACCTGCAATCCTCCTGTCTCAGCCTCCCAAGTACTGGGATTACAAGCATGTGCCACCATGCCCGGCCAGAAGGATAATTTAAATTTTATTTTAATTTTGACTGTATTGTGATTTTTAGCAGCATATTTTCTTTCTGAAATAGACTTTTCTTAGTTTTCATTGTGCCTCAAGTTTTTTTTTTAAATGTGTGTGCTAAGGACCAAACCTGATTTAAAGGATTTTTAATCGGAATCCTTATAACTCAGTGATAAAAAGAGGTTAATGATAAAAAGGTCAAAGACCATAAGGAAATGTTCACCTGCAATTAGTCCATAAAGCACACAAATCACATATAACTGAGAGAACAGAAAAGTATTAGTTGGTAAAGCTGTCACCAAGCCAGGCATGGTGGCCCACACCTGTAATCCCAGTGCTTGGGATGCTGAGATGAAGATCACAGGTTCGAGGTCACCCTCAGCAATTTAACGAGACCCTCAGCAACTTAGCAAGACCTTGTTTCCAAATAAAAATAAAGGGCTGGGGGTGTAAATAAAAATAAAGAAAGGGCTGTGGGTGTAGCGTGGATGTAGAATGCCTCTGGGTTCAATCCCCAGTACCAATAAAAAAAAAAGTCACTATAGCTAGATATTACAATAAAGGTTGAATATCCCTCATCTGAAATGCTTGAAACCAGAAGTATTTTGGACATTTTCAGATTATGGAATAATTGTATCTGCATAATGAGATACCCTGGGGGTAGGGGAACCCAAGTTTAAACATGAAATTCATTTATGTTTCGTATATACCTTACACACACAATACCTAAAGGTAATTTTATATGATATTTTACCAGGTGCAACAGTGCCTGCCTTTACTTACAGCTTCTCAGAGGACTGAGATGGGAGCATTGTGAATTCAAGGCCAGCCTGGGCAACTTAGTGAGACCCTGTCTCAAAATAAACATAAAAAGGGCTAGGGATGTACTTGGTGGTTTAATCCCCAGTATCAAAGAGGGTGGAGAGTGATTTTGATTACAAATAAAACAGCAAGAGAATGTAGATGTTAGAAGAGGACAAAATGATTCACAATGTGAATAATCTTTTTTGGTGTTGTTGGTACTGGGGATTGAACTCAGGGGTGTTCTACCTCTGAGCTACACCCCCAGCCCTACTTTACTTTTTTGTTTTGAAACAAGGTATTGCTAGGTTGCTGAAAGTCTTGCTAAATTGCTGAGGCTGGTCTCAAACCTGCGATCCTCTGGCCTCAGCCTTCCAAGCACTGGGAATACGGGCGTGTGCCACCACACCAGGTTCACATGTGAATAAACTGTTTTTTTTGGGGGGGGTACTGGGGATTGAGCCCCTGAGCATTCTACCTCTGAGTTACACCCCCAGCCCTATTTTTTCTTCTTCTTCTTTTTTTTTTTCAGTACTGGGGGTTGAATCCAGGGGCGTTTTACCTCCGAGCTACACCCCCAGCCCTATTTTTTATACTTTATTTTGAATCCGGGTCTCACAAAGTTGCGGAGGGCCTCAGTAAGTAGCTGAGGCTGGCCGCGAACCCAGATCCTCTGGTCTCCGCCTCTCAAGTACTGGGATTACAAGCGTGAGCCACCATGCCCAGCCTTTATTCTTTATTTTGAAACAGGGTCTTACTAAATTGCAGAGGGCCTCACTAAGTAGCTGAGACTGGCTGCAAACCTGCAATCCTCCTGTCTCAGCTTCCCAAATTCTTAGATTACAAGCGTGTACCACCATACCTGTCTACAATGTGAATAATCTTAACAGATTAAAATATAGGATCAGCCAGGCAAGGTGGTACATGCCTGTAATCCCAATACTTGGGAGATGGAGACAAGAAGATTGCAGGTTCAAAGCCAGTCTCAGCAATTTAGCAAGACCCTGTTTCAAAATAAAAAGGCTGGAGGTATAGCTCAGAGGAAGAATGCTCCTGGGTTTAATCCAAAGGAAAAAAAAAAGACAGAAAGAAAAATAGGATAAAAAATATTAAAGATGTTGTATATCTGATACAGTGTTGGACCCAATTTCAAATTTGGGGTTTCACTTTGCTATTTATTTTATTTTTAATTTCTGATTACAGTAACTGGTATACTAAATTTCCTCTAATTTGACTACATCTAATAATTGTGGAAAAAGTTCCTAGTAATAACAGAAATTCCAGTATGCATTACCTTGTCCTGAAGGGTTTGTTGCCATCTTCCTATTTTCTGTTTCAATTATGTTCAGTAGCAATTGATAAGCACTTTACAGTCACCTGTAAAAAAAAGAAATGTACATGCATATAAAATGCACCACACTTTAACTGCAAACTAAAAGTTATCAAGAACAGCTAGCCAGGTGTGGTGGCGCATGCCTATAATCTCAGTACTTGGGAGGCTGAGACAGGAAGATTTCAAGTTCAATGCCAGCCTCAGCAACTTAGCAAGGTTCTCAGCAACTTAGTGAGATCCTGTTTCAAAATAAAAAAATGAAATAGGTCTGGGGGTGTAGCTCAGAGGTAGAATGCCCCCCCAAAAAGAGAACAGCTACCCTGTTTGTAGTTTTTTATTCTCTTCAGAAAGATACATTTGAAAAAGCACAGACTTAAATTACAAACTTAAATTCTGCATGTGCATCAAGCACTCAAATATAGAACAGTTGAGGATGTTAATACCAACATTTTGCATTAGTTTATCTTTTTTTTTTTGGTACTGGGGATTGAACCCAGCAGCATTCTATCTCTAGCTACATCCCAGATCTATTTTTTTTTTACCCTTTATTTTGAAACAGGGTCTCACTAAATTGTGGTGGGCTTCACTAAGTTGCTGAAACTGGCCTGGAACCTGTGATCCTCCTGTCTCAGCCTCCCAATAACTGGGATTGCAAGCATGCATCACCACATCCAACTTACTTTATCTTTAATATACATCATTTTGTTATATCTACCAAATTTATCAACCAGTTGACAGAGTCCATATGATCACAACACTAGAAAGAAAAAACACTCGTTTATTATGGTGCCTCTCCATTCATTTAAAAATATACCCAGCAACAACTGCATACACTCAAGCCAAAAAGACAAAGGAGCCTAATATTTATCAAGAACCTACCCTGCATCATATACTGTGTAAAATGCTTGAGATTAGTTGTTTTATTTATCTATAACCATTTTATAGATGTGGAGGCCCACTGTCACAAAGTTAGTAGGAATAGTTTGGGCTGCTGCTTTCCAAGCTTTGTGCTTTTGTACTCAGTCCTGGGGATATCCCAAGATAAGCAAGACCTTATGGCTACTCTCAAGAAACATAGAATCCGGTGGGGAAATAGTCTTAAGTAACCATACCAACAAAACTTAACAAACGCGCTCCTTAAAAGGCGTGAACGCTGCCTGGGATGTAGAGAACTGATTCTATTGGAGTGATGCTTGATGTCTTCAAGAGAGCCCGGGAAAGAGAAGAGCTAGAAAACAGGTGCTGGTTTTTCAAAAATGAATCTTTGGGTGTACCCTGCGGCTGAAGCACAGGGCGAGCAAGCCGGGATCGGAGTGGAGGGTATCAGGGCTATTTTGGAAAGAGGAAACATTAAGCAGGGATGTGACAGGGCTGGCACGGCGTCTCAGAAGGGTCCCTGCCCGCGGGCGTAGTGGGCAAGCTTGGAGAGAGGTAGTAAACGGGACGCGAGAAACCTTCCGTGGCAAGGTCGGCGGGGACGCCGCTGCCCTGTGGCAACAAAGATGGCAGCAAGCCGGGCGTGGTGGTGCACGCCGGAGGCTGCGGCGGGAGCATCGCAAGTTCGAGACCAGCCTGGGCAACTTGGCGAAACCCGGTCTCAAAATAAAGAAAATGGTCTGGGGGTGTAGCTAAGTAATACAGCCCTTGCCTAGCGTGCCCGAGGCCCTGGGTTCAATTGTCAGCACTGCAAAAAGAAAAAAGACGCCACGAAAGGTCAGCGCCGGGGCCACACCCCCTCGTTTCCTGGCGCCGCTCGGCTGTCCTACTTACCGGGGACGCAAGGGCGTCCGGGAGACCTCGCTGCTGGGTCGCAGCTGTCAAAGGGCTGCGATCGCTTACAGGCAGGTAAAAACACCGCAACGCGCGGCACTACAACCTTCCCGCCCCCGCCACACTTCCGCCTCCTGACGGG
>PVJS01038911.1:0-19156 GCA_004027185.1 Glis glis
TTTGTCAGATAGTGCCTATGATAATATGGAAAAAAGAGGGTAATCTGGTGTGATGGTAAATGTGATTCAGGCCTGTCATAAATCACATATAATTAAGAAAAGGAAACTCTTCAAAACAGGCTCACTGAGCCCTAAAACATTATCACACACAATGTCAGTTGGTTACTGTGTTATAGTAATGAATATTTAAAAAAGACATTTCAAATGCAGTTAATTATGGAGATAGGGTTATTGATTTTATATTTAAAATCTTTTCTTTTAATGTTTCTCAGTATTTGAATTTCTAATACCTCATACTTGATACAACAAAGAATATACTAATAAACATAAGATGACAATTGTACAGAAACATTTATGAGTAATTGCAAAGCAAGCTGTTGGTTTATGAGGCAGTGTATAGAACTCTGTAGTAGACCTAAACCTGGCAAGTTAGTGTGTCAGGAAAAGAAGTCTAGGTCTCAGATGGAACCAGGTGTAAAAGACAGGAATTTCCTAGTGGGAAACCACTTTCCTAATACATTTAGCTTTTCTTAAACAAATTTTCTTTCTTAAGTAGACTATCACAATATCCCTGTTAAAGACATCACATATATCCAGATTTACATGGGATTTTCCCCCCTGAGAAATATTAACAGAGATAAGTTATGTTGCTTTGGACTATGGCAATGCACAGGTCTCTAGATTTTTAGGTTTTGAAAATTATCCAGCAGAAGTAAGCTTTATCATTTATGACTTTTAAAAGCTTTTTCCTCTTCTGGTTAGATATTCATTGTTTTTTTTTTCCTACAGATTTACAGGTAGCCCTTGAGTATGATCTTTTTTTCCCCCACCAGAAACATGTCACTAATCTTTGCCTGTTTTTTCCTGCATGTCTCTAAGTAGACTCTCTCATCTCATATGAATTAAAAACTGATTTTGACTGGAATAGTCTCTTCTTTCCACAGTGAACATTTGCTTCAACAATGAAAAAGAAAGCCAATTTATCCTGCTGTTTGACAATGTGAGAAGTTTGATGTTTGGACAGGACCATCAAGATGCATCTTTGAATTCTGGCCCATGCAGCTATTTTGCTGCATGGGGAGACCAGGGCTTCAGCTCTGGGAAACATTACTGGGAAGTGAATGTGAACCACTCTTGGGACTGGGCTCTAGGGATCTGTGAGGATTCTGGAACAAGGAGTGGCCTTACTCTGATTGAATCTGAGAAAGTATTTCTTCTCTTATGTGTGAAGAAGGATACTCATAGCAGTCTCTTGACCACCTCCCCAATAATTCTTCACTATATAGAGAAACCTGTGGGTCGGGTTGGTGTGTTCCTTGATTTTGAGAGTGGAAGTGTGAGTTTCCTGAATGTTGCCACAAGCTCCCTTATATGGAGATACCCTTCTGGCTCC
This sequence comes from Glis glis, assembly GCA_004027185.1. Classification (NCBI taxonomy): domain Eukaryota; kingdom Metazoa; phylum Chordata; class Mammalia; order Rodentia; family Gliridae; genus Glis; species Glis glis. The sequence goes on from PVJS01038911.1 coordinate 1,394, forward strand.
ATTGACTTTCCTGTTAGGCCATTTATTTTCACTGGTAGCACATGAAGGTCGGAAACATGGCTGAATGCCTGAGTACTCCTTATCTGAGGGAGCCCTTCTCAGTTGAAGAAAATCAATTATACCATAGTTAACTATCATTTTTTTATTGTAAATTAACCTCATTATATTATCAAATATAGTGTCGTGCAGGGCGTGGTGGCGCTTGCTTGTAATCCCAGTACTTGGGAGGCTGAGAAAGGAGGATTGCAGATTCGCAGCCAGCCTCAGCTACTTAGTGAGGCCCTCTGCAACTTAGTGAGACCCTGTTTCAAAAATTAAGAATAAAAAATAATGGGGCTGGGGGTGTAGCTCAGAGGCAGAATGCCCCTGGGTTCAATCCCCAATACTGCAAAAAAAATAAATAGTCTCGTTAAGTATTTTTCCATTTTAATGTACCCTCATTCTATTATTATAGTGTATTTAGCTGTAATTTTCTATTTTAATGTAACCTCATTCTATTATTAAATATGAAGATGTGGTAAAATGAAATTTTGTTGGTTCAATTTTCTTTTAACTAAAATTATCTTTAGTAGCCCATTTTCTATAATATATGCTGCAGTTGTTGGCCTGTTTTGTGAGCTTTGTGTGATAACCAAAACATGGGCATATGATCCCAATTGAAGAACTAATGCAGAAACACAACAGTTTGTACGTCTAGAAAGACCTGATTATCCACGATACATGTGTCAGTTCATAATCTCTTCTCTTCTTGACCTAATAAATCCTACTAATTGGTTCATCTTAAAGGGGGAAACATAGCTGAATGTGGTTGCTCACACCTGAATTCCCAATACTTCCGAGGCTGAGATGGGAGGATGGCAGGTTCATGACCAGCTTCAGCAATTTAGCAACACTCACAACAACCTACCAATACCTTGTTTCTAAACAAAAAATAAAAAGGGCTGGGGGTGTAGCTCAGAGGTAGAATGCTCCTGGGTTCAATCTCCAGAACCCCCCCCCCGACACACATATATACACTCATGAAAGAAATGATGAATGAAATGTAAAGAAATTATACCATCTGTAATATACCTAAATTCCACAAAACTGAGGGTTCATGTCTCACAGACACTTAGTGCATGTAACAACCTCCCATGGGATCAGTTAGGACACAGGATGATATGCTTTAACCAAGATCCCAGTGTCTGTGTGTGTGTGTGTGTGTGTGTGTGTGTGTGTGTGTGTGTGCATACATGGTGGGGTCCTGGGACTTTATCCAGGGGCATTCTATCTCTGGGCTGCATCTCCAGCCCTATTTTATTTTTTATTTGGAAATAGGGTCTCATTAAGTAGCTGAGGGCCTTGCTGCATTGCCAAAACTGGCCTTGAACCTGTGACCCTCCTGTTTCCATTGTGTGGAAAGGAGCATCTTTCTTGTTTTTACTCTCTTGAATAGATGACTGAAGCAGAAATGATTCTCTAATTTATGAAAATACTTATCAGAAATCTCTTATTCTTGCTGTCTGTACCAATTATAGTCCTCTATTAGTTAAGAGAGGATATCTACCACTAGCCCTCCTTTGGCTAGCTATGTCTCTATAAGTGACCTCAGATTATATAATTTAACCACCTGGCCCTTCAGTCTAACACTCCATTTCCCCCCAAAGTTCCTGAGTTCTTTCTATTGACATTAATATTTCAATAGTAGCAGCCCTTGCACCCTAAATATCATCTTGTCCATCTTTTGTTTCCCCCTTTTATTCCCAAGCAAAACTTTATAGCTAATATCATTATTTAGCTTGGATTTCATTTGTACATAGAAGCAGAATTAACTACTTTGGGCATTTAAAATATTTTTATATAAGTGCATTGCAATTATACATCACAGTGAGGGTTAATGTGCTGTAAACACACATGCACACGGCTCTGGTGCATTTCCTTTGCATCCCACTCCACTAGCCCCCCCGCGTACATATTAGTGAAAATGGTAGTAATGCCTTCATACATGAACATCGTGTTATTTGAACCGCTTCCTTCCTCAATCCTCCTTTATCTCCTCCCCACCTCCCTCCCCCATTCACCTTCCTCTATTTTACTGGGCTGTCTCCACATTTTTCTAAAGTCCCTTATGTTTCCTATTTTCTCTCTAGCTTCCACATAAGAGAGAAAATATACAATCCTTAACTTTCTGAAACTGGCTGATCTCACTTAGTATGATATTCTCTAGTTCCACGCATTTTCCTGAAAATGACATTTATGCTGTGCCTTCAATTTTGGAAGAGGGGTAAAAATGCATTTCTATTTGGTAAATTTTCTCAGCCATTACAACAAAAATTTCTTACCCAATGATGCTTCTATAAATATTTATTACATTTCCTTTATATATTTTTCAGTTTTGATGATGTGTATTAGAATTATTTTTTATCTGGGACATACAATCTTGAAGTGAAATCAAGGTGAGACCACTTGAAACCTTGCCAGTTTAATAAAAAACATATGGAGACTTCTTTGCTCTCATCTCAAGAAGAGGTTATTTATTCGTTCACCTTGTCACTTTTGGGGGGCAGAAATTTAATTATTCATAGAAATGAAAATGAAACCTGATGTGGAGAACATAGCATATGTCTGGTTAAAACAAAGGAGGTGAAAGTGTAAAGGGAGAGTGTGCAAAGAGGAAAAGAACATGGTCAATGGTAGAATGCCAAGAGCACCAGAACGTCAAGACGCATTGTGCAAAATTGACCATCAAGGAACTAAGATGACTTAACAAATGTGGTAGAGAGAAGAAAATCCTTTGTGGCAAAATTAACAAAGCAAATGGCTAACAGCATAAATAGAGTGCTTACCATGTGCCCTCAATTTTACCAGCAGTACTGAGTTTATCACTTAACTATAGCTGAAGTTTATCACTGAACTATAGCTATCACTTAACTATCACTTAACTGTGTGCGTAGAAAGGAATGTTCACCCAGATGTCCTGTTGTTCATCTTTCCTTTGAGTCACAGCTAATTAACAAGGATTCAGGGTTATGTGAAGTGATGTTGTCATTATTAGATGATGGAAACAGCACTGCTTTCAGGACAGAAGAGGTTATTTCATTTTCCAGCTCAATTACTGAGTGTGAGTGTGTGTGTGTGTGTGTGTGTGTGTGTGTGTGTGTGTGTGTGACAGAGAGAGAGAGAGGTGCAATCTCCTTTGCAATTCTTTTTTTCTCATATCTTTGGATATGTGTGATAAATAAAATTTGTGAGAGGCTTTGTGTGATGATTTGGACTAAGCCACTGTGCTAAGCCTAACAGACCAAACAATTATGAAGATCAATCACAGAGTCTGAGTTTTAGTTAACTGCAAGAGGCTCTATAACCCATTAAGTTCTAATCAATAATTTGTGTCTATATCTCACTTCAATTTTCTAGAAATGCTGTCACATCTTGTCACTGATTCCAGTTCCCTGAACTTGTTCTGGTTCTGGGGACTGCCTAATAGGATAATTGATTTTTATTTGTTTTGCTCTTATCTGTTTTACTTATAATGGCTCATATAAGTTCTTAATTTTCTTTTTGCATTACTGGGGATGGAACCCAGGGGTGCTCCACCACCGAGCTACCACCCTAGTCCCTTTCTTGCTTTTATTTTGAGGCAGGCACTTGCTATGTCAAGGAGGCTGGCTTGAAACTCGAGACCCTCATGCCTCAGCCTCCTGAGTCTCAGGGATTACAGACATGTGCCATTGTGCCTGGATCCTCAAATAAATACTTTTGAGTTTAATTAGTTTAAGATTTTACTTTTGATGTATCAAAAGAGAAACTTTAAACAAGTTTTGTTAAATGATCTAATTGTCTTTTATTTGCAACTCATGAATTTTATCTCATCTTAAAATAGAGAGGTGCAAAAACAAGAAATAGGTGCTGTGCTGGGTACAACAAAGCAGTTGTTTTTGTGAGGTAGTTTAAACAGAAACAAGGAAATGGTGTAAGACAAAGTGAATTGTTCAGCATCACATTACTTTCCTTGTAAAGGAAACATAGAGGATTCCTTAGCATGTTGGCTAAAACTGGCCTGTTTGGGCATTTGGCTGTTATCTCCCTCCTGGCTTCTTAAAAGGTAACATAACCAATTTGGTTTGATTTAGGGATGTGGAGCATTAGCATGAGTGACTCCATTTTAGTTTGGACTACTGGGGACTAGTGCAGGAGCTTAGTGTTAGCCAGTGGACTCATACATTTTATTTAACAGATATAATATAAACATTAAAAATTGTCTGAAATTTCTATGATTTTATGAGAGTAAATTTTCCATCTTTGATTATTCTTCTGAGGTTTTCTTGTGTGTGTGTGTGTGTGTGTGTGTGTGTGTGTGTAGTAGTACTGGGGGTGGAACCCAGGGGCATTCTACTTCTGAGCTACACCTCCAGCTCTATTTTATTCTTTTATTTTGAAACAGGGTCTCACTAAGTTGCAGATGGTCTCACTAAGTTGCTGAAGCCAGCTGCGAACCTGCGATCCTCCTGTCTCAGCCTCTCAAGTACTGGGATTACAAGCGTGCACCACCTCGCCCGGCTCCTGAGGTTTTCTTTAAAAGACTGAGGCAGAAAAACAAAAGTCTGAGGCCAGTCACCTCACACATACTATTTTTTTATACATATGTATACTTTTATTTTTATTGGTGCATCATGCAAATTGTTTTCATATATACTTTTATTTTTATTGGTGCGTATTTTTATATATACTTTTATTTTTATTGGTGCATCATAATGTAGTTCGGAGTGATAGTGACATACATGCACACAGCACTTGCTTTTGGTGTTGGGGATTGAACCCAGGGGCATTCTGCCTCCAAAATACACCCCCAGCCCTATTTTAATTTTTATTTTGAAACAAGGTCTTGCTAAGTTGCTGAGGCTGACCTTGAACCTGTGATCCTACTATCTCAGTTTCCTAAGTACTGGGATTTATAGCCAGGTGCCACCAGGCCCAGCTTGCATGTTTATTTTCGAGACTTTGAACCCTTTCCAACTTTGAAGACTCAGAAATCTACAAGCCTGTCTTTGATTTAAGGTGGGAGGTCTAACTCATCCTTTCTTTTCTTTTTTTTTTTAATTTTCCTTGGCAGAAAGGTCACCAGGGATTGAACTCAGGGGTATTCTACCTTTGAGCTACACTCCCCAGCCTTTTATTTTTTATTTCGAAATAGGGTCTTGCTATGTTTCTGAGGCTGGCCTCAAACCTGCAATGCTCCAGTCTCAGCCTCCCAAATACTAGGATTACAGGCATGATCCATCACACCCTGCTCTCATCATTTTTGTAACTAAGAAAATCAGAAAGGATGTATCTTTTTAAAAATAAGCAGAAAATTTAGAGAAAAATGGAAGAGGAGGTAAATATAGTTATAATGTGGAAGGGAGATCAATGAACATTGTTTCCTTCAATCCCATTTTGGGATTCCTTATGGGATTCCTTCAATCCCATAAAAGACCATTTATTCACTCACGTGTCTCTTTATAAGCTGGGTGTAGTGGCACACGCTTGTAATCCCAGTACTTGGGAAGCTGAGACAGGAGGGGTTACAGGTTTGAGGCCAGCCTCAGCAACTTAGTGAGAGCCTGTTTCAAAATAAAAAATTAAAAAATAGGGCTGGAGGTGTAGCTCAGAGGTAGAATGCCCCTGGGTTCAGTCTCCAGTACTACCAAAAAAAAGTCTCTTTATTTCCAGCCACTATGAAATCTTTTGTGAGTCTCTTCCTTCATCCATATCCATTTCCAAAAATGTTTGGGAAACACACAACTACTCTATGTTACTTATATATTTTTTTTTCATTGGTACTGCGGATTGAATGCAGAGGCACTCTGCAACTGAATTACACCCCAATCATTTTTACTTTTCATTTTTATTTTGAGACAGGGTCTAGCCAAGTTGCCTAGGCTGGCCTTAAACCTATGATCCTCTTATCTTAACCTCCCAAGTCCTTGGATTACAGACATGTGCCACCTCACCTGGCTGCCTTAATCCTATTATTATTATTATTATTATTATTACTACTACTACTACTACTACTATGTATTTTTGTCGTGATGGGGATTGAAACTAGGGGCATTCTATCTCCAAGCTACACCTGTAGCCCTATTTTATTTTATTATTCATTTATTTATTTATTTGGTACTAGGGATTCAATCCAGGGTTTTTTTTTTTTTTACCCCCAAGATACATCCTCAGCCCTCTTTATATTTTTATTTAGAAACAAGTTTTCACTAAATTGCTGAGGGCCTCGCTGAGTTGCTGAGGCTGTTCTCCAACCTGTGATCCTCCTGTCTCAGCCTTCCAAGTACTAGGATTATAGACATGGGCCAACATGCCCGGCATTTATTTGTTTGTTTATTTATTTATTTACTTATTTATTTGTTTATTATTTGCGGTACTGGGTATCGAACCCATGTATATTCTACCTCCAAGCTACACTCTCAGCCCTATTTTATTGTTTATTTGTAAACTGGATCTTGCTAAATTCCTGAAAGCCTTGCTAAATTGCTGAGGCTGGCTCTGAACCTGCAATCCTTCTGTCTTAGCCTCCCAAGTACTGATATTACAGGTGTTGGCCCCCAGACGCAGCTTTTAAAGAAAATTTTGAAACAAGTTCTAGGTAAGTTGCTGACAGCTTCACTAAGTTGAGGCTGGTTTCGAACCTGGGCTACACCACCACACCTGGCTGCCTTAATCCTATTAAGAGAAAATTTCATTAATAGAAGGTAAATGGGTCGGAGAGGGAAATCAGGAACAATTCCTGTGGCTTTGGTAGCCATGTGCAGGGAAGGCCCACACAGCTTTTAGAGACAGGGTTGTTCAGGGAAGCTTCTAAGGAGTGAAGACAGTGCTGCTCAGGAGCCCAGAGTCATCTCCTGTCATGTCTCAGTGCTCTGCAGTTACACCATTATTAAACTCAAGGTAAGAACAGAATATAGAGGCTGTTTCTTCCCCTGGCATGCTTTCCTTTAACACTTATCTGTAATTCTGTATACTATACATCAAAAGTTATATCTTGAGCTGGGGATGGTGGTGCACACCTGTAATCCTACTATGTGGGAGGCTGAGACAGGAGGATAGCAGGTTTGCATCCAGTCTCAGCAATTTATCTAGGCCTTCTGCAACTTAGTGAGACCCTGTTTCAAAATAAAAGAAATACAGCCGGGCGTGGTGGCGCACACTTGTAATCCCAGTACTTGGGAGGCGGAGACCGTAGAATCAGGGTTCGCGGCCAGCCTCAGCTCTCTCTCTCTCTCTCCCTGTCTCTCTCTCTCTCTCTCTCTCTCTCTTTCTCTCTCTCTCTCTCTCTCTACTTAGTAAGGCCCTCCGCAACTTCGTGAGACCCGGTTTCAAAATAAAGTATAAAAAATAGGGCCGGGGGTGTAGCGCGGAGGTAGAACGCCCCTGGGTTCAATCCCCAGTACTGCAAAAATAAATAAATAAATAAGTAAAATAAAAAAATAAAAGAAATACAATAGGGTTGGTGGATGTAGCTCAGAGGCAGAATGTCCCTGAGTTCAATCCTCAGTACCCTCCACAAAAACACACACAAAATATGTGTGTGTATATATCCGTATATATATACACACATACAGGCAAGTATTTTTTCGTATGAAATAGGTTGCTAGATTGTAACTAAGTAATTTGTTTAATGAGGCTCAGAGAGTATAGCTTGTCTAGCATGTGTGCAGCTCTGGGTTTGATACCCAGCATGGACTGCAAAACATTAAATAAATAATTCATTTAGTATTTTTTCACAATAATACTTATTCTCTGGTATGCTTATAGTTTTGTAAGAAAATCTTATACTGATGATTTTATATTTTTATAAGCAAATCTACTGACTATCTTAGGTGTTACTGCCTTATGTTTTCATCTAGAGTTTAAGAACCAGGTCGCATGTCTAAACTGTTTTAATGATCTTATAAATGTCAAGTATTTATTTATTGTCCTCAATAGACAGTGCAGTCATTTCAATTGGTGGCGACTTTTCCTTCCAGGGGACATCTGTTAATATTTGAAAACATTTGTGGGTGTCATGGTGTGGTGGTTACTACTGGCATCTTGAGAGTAGAGACCAGGGATTCCGCTGAACACCGTACAGGGTGTAGGACAGCCTCCTCAACAAAGAACTACTCAGTCCTAAATGTAACCAGTTCTGCTGTTGAAAACCTGTGGACTAGGAAATCATAACACAGATTAGTAATAATATTTAAATCAAGGGGCTGGGCTTGTACCTCAGTAGTAGAGTACTTGCCTAGCACAGAGGCGGCCCTGGGTTCAATCCCAGCAGTGCAAATAATAACAATAATAATAATGATAGTAGTAGTAGTAGTAGTAGTAGTAGTAGTAGTGGTAGTAGTAGTAGTAGTTGTTGTTAAATCAGCTAGCGGTAGGACAAAATAGGCAATTAGGAAAAATCCTACATAAATTGCAAGCTAATGTCAAAACAAAAAATTACAATGATTTAGTGTAATGACTTTAACTTTTTTTTTTAATTTTAGAGTTGGGCAATCTTTCATTCCATAAGATAGAGAATTAGTGTTCCAATGAGATGAACATAGGAATTTGGTGTTACAGACATAAAAAGGTCAAAGAAAGCAGCAACAAAACAAACAGCAGATTGGCCACTTCTAAGTTACTTACCTTGTAAGGTGGGGGACAAAGATATAGAGGAATAAGAAAATAACCTATTGGTTAATATCAGGTTATTTAGGGTTGCCTTTTTTGTGTGTAAGGATTAAGGAAGAGGGAGTTTCAGTATCATACTATTGAAATGGACATATTTGGGGAAATGGGAGTTTTTCCCCTTTAATCCTTATTTCTAGGGTATCAGATTAAGCAGTGTAGGTCCACCTTGATGAGGTGTGGCCCCATTTTGATTTTTTTGTGTGTGTTGATCTGACCAGGGTTTCACACTCTCTACCATTGAGCTCCAGCCCCAGCGCCTCCCTTTTAATTTTTGTCCTGGTGTTTTGGGGCATGATGCAAGAGTTTAGTACAAAATGATGGCCTCCTGTAATTTTTATTTAACACTAAGCATGCTTTTGTTCTAAGATCTATGTTGGATTCCCTGAAATCGCTCCAGATGATAATCTAAATGTATTCATATTAGAGAATGATACCTTACATTGTGATGTTTGCCACTGCGACTTGTTAATCTCTGCCTTTAGGTCTGCAAATGTATTTTTAATACTGAGATTAACAATTCTGAATGTGGCAGTAAATTATCCCACTGCATATTTATTAAGAACTTCTAGGCACTGAGAGGCAGCCATGAACAACACAGAAACCATTCTTACCCTCATAAAAGCTAGAGTCTAGCCGGACACAGTGGTGCAAGCCTGTAAACCTAGTGTTTAGGAGACTGAGACCAAAGTCACAGGTGTAAAGTCAGCCTCAGCAACTTAGCAAGAAGCTGTTTTCAACATCAAAAATAAGGGCTGGGGATGAAGCTCAGTGGAAGCTCAGTGGTAGAGCATTTGTCTAGCATGCATAAGAGCTTGGATTCAATACCAAGTATCACAAAAAAAAATTAAAAAAGAAAGGCCTGGGGTTGTAGTTTGGAGGTAGAATGTCCAGTACAATAAGGCAAAATCTAATCAGGGTGCAAAGACATTGAACACACAAACATAAGTATTTTAGTTGCAATTTCAGTTAGTGCTAAGGAATAAAGAAGGGAACTGAGGGAATATATAAGGAATATAAACTTATGCTAGAGCAAGGATGCTCAGATGGACTTGAGGGTAATTAAGGTGTGGTAAGTGGGAACTCCAAGGTGGAAAGGCTTTCCAGGGCTGGAAAAAGCCACTGAATTGAGAGGGAGCAAAGAAATAAACATGGAGTGAGATAAGCAGAACTTTTTTTTTTTTTTGCAGTACAGGGATTAAATCCAGGGGTATCCTATCTCCGGGCTACACCCCCAGTCCTATTTTTTATTCTTTATTTTGAAACAGGGTTTCACTAAGTTGTGGAGAGCCTCACTAAGTAGCTGAGGCTGGCCACGAACCGGATACTCCAGTCTCAGCCTCCCAAGTACTGGGATTACAAGTGTGCACCACCATGCCCACCATAAGCAGAACATTTGAGGTTTTCTGGATCTCAATATTATTTTTATAACAATTTATTTTTAAATTGATATATAATATTTGTACATATTTATAGGACAGAGTATTCTAATTTGATATATTTATATGATGTGTAATGATAAAATCAGGGTAATTAGCATTTCTATGTCTTTAAATATAGTCATTTCTATGTGTTGGGAATCTTCATACTCTTTTGGTTATTTTGAAATATAGAATTAATCTGGAATACATTTTCTTCCCTCTTCTATTTTTTCTAGAGAGATGCTGGCACATAGTTTTTTTACAATGAGATAATCGACATAAACAGCTTAATGTTTTTTCCTTCCAGTCTCATGATTTTATTTTCCTCTCTCTTCCACATTTCCTCCCTCACCGTGTTGATGTGCTAGCTAGGACGTCCAGTATAGTAGTGAAAGGAAGCAGAAATAGTGAACTTCCTTATTCTTACATCTGGTTTTAAAGCACATGTTTTTAAACTGGATGTGGTGGTGCAGGCCTGTAATCCCAGTACTGGGGAGGCTCAGGCAGGAGGATTGCAGGTTTGAGGCCAGGCTCAGGAATTTAGCAAGATCCTGTTCAAACTAAAAAATAAAAGAGGCTGGAGGTGTAGCTAGGAGGTAGAATTCCCCTGGGGTTCAATCTCCAGTAGCCCTCCCACCCCAAAAAAAGAGAACCCCACTTACAATATTTTTGGTTGTATTTATTTTAGATTTATATATATACACACACATGTATTTATAACTGATTACATGTTGGATTTGTAATTAGGTATCACCAGTAGCCATTGGCACAGTGGTCACTTGAGCCCAGGGTCACGTTCTGCATGATTTCGATGTTCGTAAATATAAAAGAAAACACACACATGCGCGCATGCCTGCACGCACACGCACACGAAAGAATCACAGGCATTTCAACTCCGTGGTGTTTTCTTGAATAGAGTAATGCCATGGGGCCGGTGTGTACAGGCGAGCAAGGCCTTACCCTCCTCTGTGTCGGTAGAGTGGACTGGGGTCCGAGGGGGCGGCAGTGCGGCGGGCTGCGGGCCTCAGGCGGCTGCCTCTTGCTCGAGGGGGTGTACACGTGGAGCTGGCACTGGGGCTGCCGCTTGGGGAGCCCCCGGGGAGGGCGCCCTGAATGTGCTGCGCGATGAGGTCGACGGCCACTAGGTTACCTGCACCTCTGGGAATGATCACGTCGGCATACTTCTTTGTTGGCAAACAGAATTCCTCAAAGGCAGGCTTGACGACGTCAGGTACCGAGCTAAAACCTGCTCCGGGTCCCCCCCCTCTTTCGCGGATGTCCCTTCATACTCTTCGGGAGAGCCGGGTGTCCGCGTTTGTGTCCACAAAGAGCTTCAGCTGGAACAGGTCTCGCACCCGCGGAGAGCGGAAGGCCAAGAGCACGGCGTCCGCGGGGTGGACAGGGGCCGTCTCCTCCTCCCAGGAGTGGGAGTGAAGCCCTACATGGGCATCTGGACCGTCTTCCCTGCCGAGAGGTCCTGGAGGGTTTTGGAGATGAGCTGGTCGCCAAAGGCATTCGGGTGGTAAAAACTGAACTGGTCCTTCAGGGCTTTTTCCTTCCGTTCCGAAGTGAGGACAGGTAGAAGCTCTCCTGGCTGACGACCACCTGCTCCTGGCGATAGCCCGCCTCGTGCTGCCCCAGGAGCTGCAGGACCTTGGTGCACACAGACTTGCCGCTGGCCGTGCGGCCGCTGACGCCGACCAGGAAGGGCTTGGGGCCCGAGGGCTGCTGGCGGCCCTGCAGGGTGAGCGGCTGTCCGCGCCGAGGCTCGCTGCGGTCCTCCCTGCGATCCATCAGCTGCTGGACACCCAGGCCAAGGCTATTCATTTTAAATATACAATATATTAGATTAAAAAAATCCCTTTTAAGCTGGGGGTGGAGGCATACCACCCTAATCCCATCTACTTGGGAGGTTGAGGCAGGAGGATCAAAAGTTCTGGACCAGCCTGGTCAAGTTAGTGAGTCCCTGTCTCAACATTTAAAAAGTTAAATTAAAATCCCTTTAATTTATAGTTGACTGTGTTGGAGAATAAAGTGTTGCGTAACTATTGGACTGGGTGTTTGACATTATTAACTGGGTAGTTCCGATATCTGATATCTCTGCTTAATATCTCGTGTGCTTGACCCACCCATAAGATGAAGGTTCATGTCCTAATGCAATGTGGGTTTTCAGATAGCTCTACATTTCTTTCACTTTTTTCTACTTTTAATTTTGTGATTATTCATCCAATGTCCATGTTGCTCTCCACATCATCACCACCATCATCAACAGCGTCCAGCCTGCCCCAGGGACTTCCACACCACAGTCTTCCCCCTCCACAGACCTGGCCTGGATCCAGAACCACCCCAGCCTCCCCCATGGCTGGCGGGAGGCCTGAGCCCTTTCTCCTCCCCAGGCTTGGCTTAGTCCTGCCAGAGGGGGATGGCAGTCAGGATCCGACCAACAGAACCATACCATCTATACATATTTTGAAAAATCCCATAAAATTAGGTCTATGAAGACAGGTGTTTGAGGGTATATATTCCCCATAATTTTCGAATATTTTTGAGTATTGTCTTCACATGTGACAATCTTCATAGAATGGTAAAACAGGGGAAGGAGCCAGGTTTCAGTGGTGTATTCTCTGCTGTCTACTTGAGGGACAACGTGCAGACTCTCAAGCTGGAGTCAAGATCTTTGGAGGTTTTATAACCTTTGATCATCATCTTCCCATTCCCTAATCTCCCAGTGTCTGTAATCACTAGTCTACTCCCTGCCTCTATGAATTTATTTTAGATTCCACATATAAATGAAATCATGAAGTGCTGTCTTTCTGTACCTGACTTATTTCACTTTGCATCATGGTCTCTAGGTCCATCTGCATTGCAACAAATGACAAAAATTCTTTCTTTTTAAAGGCTGAATAGTATTTCATGGTATGTATACATATGGTGTATATTTAGATTGGTTCACTAAGTTGGATATTGTGAATAGTGTTGCAATGAGCCGGGGAGTGCAAACATTGCAAAAGTTTTGGGTAACTACTCAGAAGTGTGTGTGTGGGGGGGGTGCTGAATCATAGGATAATTTTCCTAGAAAAGGAATAAGTTTTCTTTATTATTTTGAGATCTACTGTCTAGCATGGTAGATATAGTTAATAACAATGTATTGTAGATTTAAAAATAGCTAAAAGTAAATTTGAAATGTCCTCTTGCCAAAAAAGTGCTTAATTTAATTACTCCACATTGTATTCATGAATGACTGTTAATTTACAATGAATTTTTCAAAAGGTCATATCATTTTGGAATCATTTTGTATTTCATGCACTGCAGGTAGGAGTGCATAAAAGGACTTACATTGACATTGTTCTAAATGTTAATTGTAATTTTTCTTGTTGTTTCTATTAGAAGCAAAACTTTCACAGCCTGTCTCCCTGTTCTTGGAGGTGTGGAGTGTAATAATCAGATACACAAAGTGCAGGGTGCAGGGAATGAAGAGCTATCTGCAATCAATGCAGGTCATCATTGCCGTAGTTTCCTGGGCTCCTGTAACAAGTTATCACAAAAGGAATGGCTTAAGACCTATGGATTTTTTTCTGTGGTGCCAGAGATTGAACTTAGGTGCTATACCTTGAAGCTACATTCCCAGCCCTGTATTTTATTTTATTTTGTTTTGTTATTTTATTTATTTTGAGACAGGGTCTTGCTAAGCTGGTCTCAACCTTGAAATCCACTTGCTTCAATCTCCCAAGGAGCTGGCATTACAACCCCATGCCACCACACCAGCTAAAACCAATTTATTCTTAGGCAGTTCCAGGGAAGGGGTATCTGAAATAAAAAGTGTGGGCGGAGCTTGTGTGGTGGCACAGGCCTGTAATCCCAGCTACATACTCCTTCCCAAGTTTGTAGGGGGAGAAAGAAGGCTTCCTTGCCTCTTCCAACCTCTGACAGCAGCTAGTGTTGCTCAACTTGTGGCAACATAGCCCTGGTCACTACCTCCTTCCTCAGATGACTTTTCTCCTTTTCTTCCTAGGTCTCTGTTTCAAATATTCCTATTCTTTCTACTATAAACTCATCAGTCACTGGTTTTAGCACCCACCCTAAATCTAGGATGAGTACATCTCTAGATTCTCAATTAATTACATCTGCAAAGATCAAATTTTCAAACCAAGTTGAAGTGCTTAGAGATGTAGCTCAGTGGCCCTGCATTTGATCCCCAGAACAAGCAAAGAAATAGTCAAATGCAGCCAAGTTCACAGGTAGCATGTACTGGGACTTGGAAATAACTTCTCGTGGACACACTTTGACCATCTACACTAACAAATCATAGAAGTCTGTCCTAGACTGGGAGAGGATTCAGTTTCTGCTGAAAAACGGATATAGAAAATGCAAAGCAAAGTTTCATATTTGCCAGGTTTTGCCCAATGGCTATCTTAGGATTCTTTTCTACATGTAGAATTTCTGGGTCAGAGGCAGGCAAATTTTTAAGGATTTTAAGGAGTCTCCTCACGCTATCCTCTAATAACCTCAAATGTGCTGGTGCACATTTCATGCATCAGCAACATTGCACATAATCATCTTTGAAATTGTGTTAATTCAATAATGATAGTTTATCTATTTGGTTATGAAAGAAATTGTGTATGTCTCATTGATGTAATGGAAGCTTTTCGATAATAGTGAATATGTTAACACTTAATAAATTTTGTACTATAAACATATATGTTAAACATTTATTGATTTTCTAAAATCATTTTTGTACATTACTAAATGGGATAGATAAAACTAATTTTTACTATGGAGGACTAAATAAGTATAAATGTGAGTTGTGTAAGAAATATGTATCTGGAGGATAGTCTCATAAAAATAGCTTTTCTTGTTCCAGGGAAGTTCATTCCCATTACCAAAAGCTCATGGAATGTAAAGACAGCAATGATGCCAGGAGCAATCAGTCATGTCTGTAATCTCAGCTCTTTGGGAGGCTGAGACAGGAGAATCCCAAATTCAAGGCCAGCCTCAGCAACTTAGCAATAACCTATAAGTAGCAAGTTAAGCTGCACGTGGTGGCTCACACCTGTAATCCCACTACTTGAGAGGCTGAGACAGGAAGATTTCAGGTTAGAGGTCAGCCTCAGAAATTTAACGAGTCTCTCAGAAATTTAGCAAGACATTGTTTCCAAATACAAAATAAAATAGGGCTAAGTGTGTGGCTCAGAGGTAGAATGCCCCTGGATTCAATCCCAGCACCACAAAATTAAAAAAAGTTAAAAGGCCTGGGAGCCCAGAATGTAACCCAGGCCTATAATCCCAGTATTTGGGACTTGAAGTATCTTGATAAAAGGCTTCCCAATGGAACTCCTGAAATGTAAAGAGTTCAATTTGTGCCTCTAACTTTAATTATAAAAGTCCTTTTAAAACTAAGATGTATGCAGTGTGTGGTGGCATAGGCCTGTAATCTTAGTTTTGGGAGGTTGAGACAGAGGATTAAAGGTTCAAGACCAATCTCAGAAATTTAAGGAGACCCTCTTTAAAAATAATAATGATGATAATAATAACAGTACAAAGTGCTGTGGGTGTAGCTCAGAGGTAGTGTCCCTTGGTTCAATCTGTAGTACCACATACACACACAAAGAAAGAGAGAATAAATAATGGATAATGGGTCCATCTCTGACTAAAGTCAAAGGTGCGGTTAATAAAGCATGATTGATTCATCTTTATTTCTGGAATTTTCCTCTAGTGATCAAAGTTCCCACTTCTTGGGAACCCTTGTGAGTGTGTTGCATTTATTTGAATACTTTTCAAACGTAGTTTGCAAACTGAAGGTTTTACTTTATTTTTTTAAGTTTTGTAATGAGAATTGAACCTGGGGTATTCTACTTCTGAGCTACATCCTCAGCCCTTTCTATTTATTTATTTTGAAACAGCATCTTGCTAAATTGCTGAGGCTAACCTCCAACCTGCAATCCTCCTGCCTCAGGCTTCCAAGTACCAGGATTACAGGCATGTACCAGCATGTCTGGCTGCAAACTGAAGGTTTTAAAGGGACAGCAAATATGACTCTCACATCAAGCATTTTACAGTGAAACCTGTACATTAAACTTTTACATTGAGATGCTTAAACACTATTATATGCATATAGTATGCTAAGCACTTTATGGATTTCATTACTGATAAAAATGCAGAAGGTTTTAAGACCTGCCAATATATTATAAATGCTTCAGTTATACAAATTTTAAACATTGATGGTATACTAAATAACAAGGAAAAATGCTTGCTTCCTTGAAAAAGAATCAAGTGGGCTACAAGTAAATTTAAAGTATTTTTATAATCCAGGCATGGTGGGAGGCTGAGACAGGAGGATCACAGGTTTGAGCCTAGCCTCAGCAACTTAAGGAGAGGCCCTCAGCAACTTAGTGAGACCCTACTTCAAAATAAAAATACATATATAAAACAAAATAGGATTGGGGGTGTAGATCAGAGGTAGGATGCCCCTGGTTTCAATCCCCAATACAGCAACAACAAAACAAAAAAAAAAAAAGAAAGAAAAGAAAGAAAAAATGCTTTTATAAGACAAAATAAGCACCAGGTATGGTGGCTACACCTATAATCCCAGAACAGGAGACTGGGACAGGAAGATCAAAGTTTGAGGACAGCATCAGCAACTAGTGAGACTCGCTTTCGAAAAAATAGGGCTGAGGTTATAGCTTGTATAAATCCTCAGTACAAGGACAAAAGAGAGAGAGAGAGCACATGAAAGTCTTTTCTCATATTTCCCTACTCACCAGGGTGTGCCATGAGAGGTCTCATGTCTGGAAATCCAGGGAGCTCTGTCAGTGAAGTCAGCAGTAGCTCCGGGTCTCCCAAGCTCAGCTGCTGCAAGCTCAGTGTCCTCTGGGCAAGGGGCCTCTGTAAGTGCCTGGGCTCACCTAAGACCACACCCACTGTGGGAGGTTAGCTACCTGTCTTCAGTGGAGGGAGAGGATGATTAGATTATGCTGATTGGGTTTCTACAGCCCATTAAACAGAAAGTAGATGAGCTTTGGGGTCAAATACAAGAAAGCTGATATAACCCAGGTTGTTCAAACATTTTTGTTTCATTAAATATTGTTTTGTTCGCTGGGCGTGGTGGCGCACGCTTGTAATCCCAGTACTTGGGAGGCTGAGACCGGAGAATCCAGGTTTGCGGCCAGGCCCTCCACAACTTAGTGAGACCCTGTTTCAAAATAAAGAATAAAAAATAGGGCTGGGGGTGTAGTAGCTCGGAGGTAGAATGCCCCTGGGTTCAATCCCCAGTGCCAAAAAAAAAAAGACTTCACTATTGTTTTGTTCTACAAGAAATGACTGCACAATTTTTAAAAAAATTGCTGTCTTACTCAACTTTCTTTTCTTTTTTATTTTTTCTTAATACTAGGTATTGAGCCCTGGGGCATTGTACCTGTGAACTACAAGTACAGCCCTATTTTATTTTTTATTTTGAAACAGCGTTGCTGGACATGGTGGTACATGCCTGTAATCCCAGTATTTGGGAGGCTGAGACAGGAGGATTGCAGGTTCATGGCCAGCCTCAGCTACTTAGTGAGGCCCTCTGCAACTTAATGAGACCCTGTTTCAAAATAAAGAATAAAAAATAGGGCTGGGAGTGTAGCTCGAAGGTAGAATGCCCCTGGGTTCAATCCCCAGT
>PVJS01038913.1:0-19162 GCA_004027185.1 Glis glis
AGAGCGAGAGAGCTGAGGCTGGCTGAGAACCCAGATCCTCCGGTCTCCGCCTCCCAAAGAACTGGGATTACAAGTGTGCGCCACCACACCCGGCCCATAGGTCCCTTTTTTTTTCTTTTTTGCAGTACCAGGGATTGAACGCAGGGGCGTTCTACCTCCGCGCTACTCCCCCGGCCCTATTTTTTTATACTTTATTTTGAAACCGGGTCTCACGAAGTTGCGGAGGGCCTCACTAAGGAGAGAGAGAGACAGAGAGAGAGACAGAGACAGAGACAGAGACAGGGAGGTAGAGCGAGAGAGCTGAGGCTGGCCGCGAACCGGGATCCTCCGGTCTCCACCTCCCAAAGTACTGGGATTACAAGCGTGTGCCACCACGCCCGGCCCATAGGTCCCTTTTTTAATGGCTATAAATGTTTGCTCACTAATGGGCATGCCACCCAACCAGAGCCTATGTGATGTGATGCCTTGTGCAGGTTTTAGTAAAGGGGCAACAGCTGCCCCTCTCTCCCTTAGGGACCTTGAACATGACTGGTAGTACAGACCTTCTATCAGTTAGATAAATTCAGTCTCTAGATTAATCATATAATACCAAGTTTTGGGCCTTCAAAGTCTGGGAACTAGAAGCACATACCTCTCAAATTGAATTGGGAGTCTCTGGGGAGGATTACACATGGCTATTACAAGATGTATCTATTTGTCTCTCAAGGAGGTAAGAGAAGTTTTCATTTTTCTTTTACTTTACTGTATAAAGTGTGTGAAATTCTGCCTAGGTTGTGTAGTCTCCAGCAAACTGCCTGCATGCCTGTAATCTTATGTGTATACTCAAAAATAAACTATGTTTTCTCTCTTGTCTATGTTGGTATAGGGAGAGGTAGAATCTTTTTTGTTGGCAGGATTTTTATTTCTTCAACAGCCCTTTTGCTAGAAATGATTGCACAAAAAACTCACCCTTCTCTAGATTTAGAGTGGGAAGGATGAGCTGCAGCCATTTTTCACCCTGAGGAGAGAAGCTGCCTTTGAACAGGGCCAGCATCAAGGAGTTGGGCCAAGACCCAGGAAAAAGAAATAGGATGATGATGACTTCAGCCGACACCTTGGGTCCTGCCATGCCTATCTCTGTACTTTGCCATTTTGTAAGCAAAAAAGGTTTTCCTTTTCTTTCAAGAGAAAGAATCCTAGCTATGATAGTGTCAATTATAAGCATCTTGTTTTTCAAAGTCTTGAAACACAAAACTATACTGTAATACACTTTTAAATAGCTGTGTCAGCCAGGCCTGGTGGCGCACACTTGTAATCCCAGTACTTGGGAAGCTGAGACAGGAGCATCTGGGTTTGCAGCCAGCCTCAGCTACTTAGTGAGGCCCTCCGCAACTTAGTGAGACCCCATTTCAAAATAAAGAATAAAAAGCAGGGCTGGGGCTGAAGCCCGGAGGTAGAATGCCCCTGGGTTCAATCCCTGGCACCGCAATAAATAAATAAATAAATAAATAAATAAATAAATAAATAGCTGTGTCAGAAGGAATATCTAGGCACATCTCTCCCCTCTTGCCAGAACCCCTTACATGATACTCTCACTGGGTAGTTGTCCAGCCAATTGGTGCATAAAACCAGTGTGGGGATCTTGTAGCCTCTAAGGCAGCCCATTCCATCACTATGCATCCCTACCTACCAATAAGCCCTTCATGTCTCCCCCTTGCTTCCCTCTATAGAACCAACTATTGGACCTAGAGAACAAGTGTGTACCTCTTTTTCTCAAGAGGGCTCTAATGCAAAGTCAGGCCTCATGTCCCACTAAATCAATATGCTCTTCTCTAAGTATTTAACTTAGAGAAGTTATTTATGTACCTGGTACACAATCATTTCTTACTCAAAATCAATAAATGGGCAGTGGGTCCTTTAATGAGGGCTAATGACAAAAATCCAGCTTTACCTTCCTGTGGTGTTGATGGTCTAAGCATTCTACAAGTGCATCTCATGTCCTGAGTTCTCAGTAGGCAATTACCTGGAATACCAGGTTCAAAGATGGAGTGAAAGATTGTGAAAGAAGACTGTGCTGTGTTGAGGTTGGAAGACACTGGTCTCCATTACAGCTGGAGATGAACTAAACATGCCTCTAGGGACTGCTGAACAGACTAGCTTGAGCCCAGCTTCTCTATGCTTCTACCCAATAAAGAGGAAGACAAAGAAATCAAGGCTTTAATTGATGAAGAACACAAGCCTTAGAGTCAGGTATTCTCTATCTAAATTTTAGAGCCGGGTGTGGTGGCGCATGCTTGTAACCCCAGTAGGGAGGCGGAGACCGGAGGATCCGGGTTCGCGGCCAGTCTCAGCTCTCTTGTTCTCTCTCTCCCTGTCTCTCTCTCCTTAGTGAGGCCCTCCGCAACTTCGTGAGACCCGGTTTCAAAATAAAGTATAAAAAATAGGGCCGGGGGCGTAGTGTGGAGATAGAACGCCCCTGCGTTCAATCCCCGGTACCGCAAAAAAAAAAAAAGTAAATTTTAGTACTGTCTCTTACAGTTTGAGCCTGAGCAAGATCTCTTTAATCTATGTCCCTCTTCTCATCAAATGAAATTACAACCTACTTCATGTGTGTGGATATATAAGTCCTCAAACCAGTATGCAACACACCATATTGAAGAAATGTTCATATCAGTCACTACAATATCATCATTATTATGATTATTTCTGACTTTTTGTGGCTTCTCATCTCTGTCAAATGAGAAAGCTGGGCTAGCCGGGCATGGTGGCACACACTTCTAATCCCAGTATTTAGGAGGCTGAGAGAGGAGGATGGCAGGTTCACATCCAGCCTCAACTACTTAGTGAGGCCCTCCACAACTTAGTGAGACCCTGTTTCAAAATAAAGAATAAAAAATAGGACTGGGGAATGCCCCTGGGTTCAATCCCCAGTACTGTAAAAAAGAAAGAAAACAAGCTAGGCTAGACCAATTCTTACGTTATGGCTTTCCGGTCATCAGGTTTCTGGTGCCCAGGTTTGTAATCATGAACCGAGTGAGTTGGCGCACCTGCAGCACTTGTCTGTACTGGAGAAGTCTGTCAGCAGCCAGTAATTCCAATGTCAATTCACATAGTTAACCTAGCTTTCAGTTAGACTGTTTGGTTTTTGAGATGGAGTCCTCAAGATCACTCCATCTTAGCAACTTGGAAAGGTCTATGAAGGAACAAGTGGAAACTAACATCTGAGGAAAATATTACCTAGTAGATGCCTTTCCTTTGAAGTGATCAGAAACCAAGTATAGATACCTTCAGCAGGACTATTGATAATAGCAGTAGCTCTGTTTTGAAAAATTGAGACTTAGACTGAAAAACAGCTTTGTAACACCAGTTGATAGACTGTTTCATAATTAATGTTGTTAGAGTGGTCATTAAAATAATTATGCTAAATAGTTTGTAAAAAAAATTAAAAAGCTTTGGAATACACTTGTGACATGAACTGTGGGTAATTGTGCTTATATAATTTATGCCAAAAACTCCTTGAAAGCCTCCATCAACTTGAATTACTGTCTGCTGAGGGTTTTTCCCATTAGCTAATTTAATGGCTGGTTCAAAAAAAAAAAGTAATGGGGCAGAATAGTGTCTAGACTAAATACAGGGGAGTGGGAGGAGGTAAGGAGACAAAGTACAAAATGCCAGTCAGCCATATTCTCATTTCCAATCAGTAGGCCTACCTAAAGACAAATTTTGAAACTTTCAGAATCTACCCCTTTGGTTTTCTAGGACACAAGCCTAGATTTTATGCTGGTCGCCTCAAATTCTTCCCTTCAAAACCAAATTCCTTAGAGGTGCCACGAGAACCAACTAAGTAAGTGCATTGTGCTTGTGATAAATTGTGAAGACGGTTTTGTAGACAGCATTTTCTCCCTTAGCATATCAAGAATAGTCTCATGTTAAACTACTTTGTACAGGGGAAGATAAGTCTTATCTGTAAGAAAATGTAATGCAAACCCCTTCTCCCACCCATTTAACCATGCTGGACCCACCTGGGCCCGCCACAACCTTGTTGGAAGCGTTCTGCCCACAGACCATCATGATCTGGATCGACCATGACCACCCCCTCCCCGTCCACATACCACAGAGTTTTTCTGTTCCCTTACCTTTAAATGTTCCCTTAACAACATTTGTTTCCCCTGCCCCCAATTCCTGAGTAATTGTTAGTTGACCTTTGTCCCAATAGTTTCCTAAAGGGCTACACTCACCCAACAGCCCCAACAGTGGATGGACTGAAGCTCTCTTCAGATCCCACCCCTGTGTCTCTTACCCCATTCTCATCCCCTTTCCCCATCCGCATACCCATCCCTGCATCGCTTAATAAACTCCCCCTGCTTGGAACCGTGGTCTGTCTCAGTGCCTGTACCATCATCCTCCCCAGGCCTGGCATTATCAAGAAAAGCACAAAGCTTCATTTGTATGGGAAAATGCTGTAAATATATTTAAATAAGAATATCTTTGGGTTAAGCTTTTCGTGATCTTGTATCTTTTCTCTTTGTACTTTTCGGTGCTTTCAAGGTTGTCTGTTATTCTTATATTAGAAAAATATTTAAATTTCTAACTTTTTTACTCTTAGATGTGTGCGTGTGTTACTGGGGATTGAACCCAGGGGCATTCTACCTCTGAGCTATACTCCCAGGCCCATTTTATTTTTATTTTGAAACAGGGTCTCACTAGGTTGATGAGAGTCTCACTACTTGCTGAGGCTGTCCTCGAACCCGTGATCCTCCTGTCTCAGCCTTCCAAGTACTGGGATTACAGGCATGCACCACCACACCCAGCTAACCTTTTCACTCTTTTTATCTCTACTATAACTGTCTTTTTCCCCCAAACTGTGAAGTTTAATTATCAATAAAAGAAAAATATTAGATCTTAAATGGTCTTCTCTTCTTCCATCCTCAAGTCAATCAAAGATCAATTCCCCCAGGCTCCTTTTCCTTGAGTTCAATAAATGAAAGGAAATTGCCCAAACGTACAGTAACCACAATCTGCATCTAGAGACTTTACAGTTGGAATTTTTCATTTTCTAACTAATCTACCCTCTTGTTTCTATTTCCTCCCCAGAAAGCATTAACTCCTTGTCATCTTCCAGCATTTTTTCCTGCCAGTTCTGCCCAGCTTCCTCATCTCACTGTTATGAGAGTCGCTTTCTATTTCTGATACTGCATTCTACCAACTCACTCAACTCAGCAGTGAACTATCTCTTCCAGAAACAACCATTTCATCCAAGTAAAGTAAATGGTGAGGGCAAATGACAAATATACCCTTTTCCTTAAATAATATGATTTACCCAGGCCTTCACACTGAGTGTCATCTACTCCTGGAATGCAGAAGCGATTGTGGTGGCTAGAAGAACTGTACTTCCCTTTGGCCCTCTGCCTCATCCTTTTCTTACACTATAATCTTTAAAATCTATAGGCTCAGCCAGGCGTGGTGGCACATGCTTGTAATCCCAATACTTGGGAGTCTGAGACAAGAGGATCGCAGGTTCACAGCCAGCCTCAGCCACTTCGTGAGGCCCTCTGCAACTTAGTGAGACCCTGTTTCAAAATAAAAGAATAAAAATAGAGCTCAGGCAGGTGTAGCTCAGAGGTAGAATGCTGCTGAGTTCCATCCCCAGTACCACAAAAAAATAATAAATAAATAAATAAATAAATCTATATGCTCATGTCCACCAAACAACCACAATCCTTTTCTTTCTTAGAATTTCTAAGTGATTTCTGTGCTTCAAAAGACCAGGTCACTGGATGGACTTGTGTGCCTCCAAGTATTTTGGATCAGATATACTGGCATTGACTTGAGGCAAAAAGGAATCTGGAAATTGCTCTATTTTAATTCCATGGTACCTAATCCCCAATCATATGGCAACTCTAGACTGAGTCCAGCATGTAGAAGCCACCGAGAGAGGTCTAAACTCCCCAGGGTTCTTTAATTTTTTGCTATAAGCATAGGCTTCCTTTAGGCCACATTCACAAACTTGGCCTCTGTATTAGTTAGCTTTTTGTCACTATGACCGAAATACCTTACAAGGAGGAGAGGTTGATTCTGGCTCAGGGTTTCAGAGGTTCAGTTCATCGTTGGCTGGCTCCAAGGAAGAAATGTCACGGTAGCAGGGCATGGCAACTGGGAAGCAGAGAGCAGAAGAGGAAGGATCTAGAAAGATATAGTCCTCAAGGCCACACCCCTAGTGACCACTTCCTCCAATCACACCCCACCTGCCTGCAGTAAATCCACTCAAGTTACTAATCCATCACTGTTGAGATTTGAGCCCTTGTGATTCAATTACTTCACCTCTGAACCTGGCTTCATTGCCAACACATGAACTTTTCTGAGAGACATTCCATATTCAAACCATAACAGCCCCACAGTAAAATTGGTTGGGGGGTGGCTTTTAAAAAACTCTATACCCCTAGGGAGAAATTGGGATACAAGAAGGACTCCAGATAAAGTAGAGGAAACCCCAGTGGGGCGATGGAGGGGTCTAGCAGAGGAAGGTGGGGGGAGGAGACTTGATGAAGGAGACACTTCAATTGATGCTATATACATATACAAAATTATCAATGCCAATCTCAATATCATGTACAGGGAAGGGGAGGGAGTGGAGTAAGATCTGGGGGGAGCTCACCAAGTGCTGTGTGCATGTATGTCCCTATTACTCTGAACTTCTTTATGATGTGTGATTACAATGCATCAATAAAAGATTATTTTAAAGAAATCTCCATGACCAAGTCAGTTAAAAAACTATTAAAGGCCAGGTGTGGTGGCACACACTTGCAATCCTGGTGCTTGGGAGGCCAAAACAGGAGGATTGCAGGTTCAAGGTCAGCCTCAGCAACTTAGCAAGGGTCTCTGCAACTTAGTGTGAAAGCCTGTTTCAAAATAAAAACTAAAATAGGGCTGGGGGTGTAGCTCAGAGGTAGAACAACCCTGGATTAAATCCCCAGTACCACACATACACACACAAAAACTATTAATGCCTGGAGGTAGGTCCAGGCATCATTTTTAAAGCTGAGCAGGTGATTCTAATATCTACCAAGTTCAAAAGACTGGCCTCAGGCTATAGTTCACAATTGTGGCTACCCACTAGAATCTCCTGGAGATCTTTTAAAAATTCTGACTTGTAGGAAAAACTATGGCCAATTAAGTCACAAGCTCAGGGAGCAGATCAGGTGTCAACAGTTGTGTTTTGTTTTGTTTTTGTCTTCCAGATGATTCCTTTGTGTCTGTGGTACTGGATGTTGAACCCAGGGGTGTTCTACTGCTGAGCTAAACTCCCACCCCTTTTTCTTTCTTATTTTAAACATAGGCTTTCCTTAGGCCACATTCACAAATTTGGCCTAAGGGTATAAGTTGCCAAGGCTGGTCTCGAACTTGCAATCCTCCTGTCTCAGCCTACCAAATACTGGGATTACAGGTCTGCACCACTGCACCCAGCTGTTTTCCAGATGATTCAGATGAACAAACAACTTCTATAGACAGCTCTGGTCTAGATATGACACATAATTATGTGACAAAATGCCAATGCCTTTTCTGCAATTACTCTTCACCCTCCTCCCTTTGTCTTTGCACGAATCAAAGCAATTTGCAATTTAGGAGTTATGAGTGATGCAAGTAAATAAGTGGTCATGCTATTTTTTAATCTTCCTGGAAAACAATTAATAAAATAAAAAATTACTGAAACCATCAAGAACTGCACATTTATAGCATTTTAAAGTAGATAGCTCATGGCTAATATACAAAAAATTAACCACTGGCAAATATTAGATGTCTAATATTAATTCATAGGAGAAATCAACTTATGTTCAGTTAGATGATAAGTCAGCAAAAATGTCTACCAAAATTGTCAGGACAATGTAATTTCAAGCTTTTCAAATGACCAAGCTTTATGGTTACATATAGAATGCCCCCTGAAGAGCTCATAAATTGTTTGGAGTTGATGTAATTGAGCCATGAGGGTTGTAATTCCATTATAATGGATTTACTGGGCAGTAACCTAGCCAGGCGGGGTGTGGCTGGAGAAGGTGGGCCCCTGGGGGTGTGGCCTTAGGGACTGTGCTTGTGTTTTTGACTCCCTTTGCTTGCTTTCTTGCTCTCTTGCTTCTGGCCTCCATGATGTGAGAGCAAAGCCTTGTGTTCTCCCTCTCTCTGCTTCCCACTCCCATGCCCTGAGATCCGTGGTCCCCGGATTCACATGGACTGAACCCAAAAGTCTCCAAGGAAAACCATTAGCAAATGTCTTTCTTCATCTAAGTTATGTGGTCAATTCTTTAGATTATAGCAGTCAGAATGCTAAGACACAAAGCAAAACAGGTAAAATAATACTAAAATCTGTGGGAAAAAAATCTAACCACCACCTCCCCCCCAACTGTGTATTTGTGACCCATTCTAACAGCAAAGCGGTGCTTTCACAATTTCCCTTTTCTCCTATGAACATATCAAAGCATATATATAAATGTATAGTTTATTGAACTTGGGATCTTCAGCTCATTGATAGACCAGTCTTATATTGATGAATATGGAAGTTATTATGATAGTGCTGAAACCTTTCAAAAAATTAATTTTAATCTTGTGCTGCAGACCAGAGACTTCCAATCTACAATAATCTATAAGGATTTTTTGGTGTGTGTGTGTGGTACTGAGGATTGAACCCAGGGGCATTCTACCTCCGAACTACACCCCCTGCCCTATTTTTTATTATTTTGAAACATGGTCTCACTAAGTTGCAGAGAGCCTCACTAAGTAGCTGAGGCTGGCCGCAAACCTGGATCCTCCGGTCTCAGCCTCCCAAGTACTGGGATTACAAGCGTGCGCTACCATGCCTGGCTTCACAGGATTTGAATGGTCTTTCTTTTGTGGTGTATTTAGGTCTTCTTTTAGTATCTGAACTAGAAACCATCTTAATCTCATAGCCCTGGCAGTACTATGAGAGGACATTCTTGGCCTCTAATAAATAGTGCTGAGTATTAAAAATAAATAAAATAATCCTCAGTTCTTCCTACCTCAGAGAATTGATCAGTTCACCTGCTTGGTAATGAAAAGTAATGAAATGATGTCCACTGCACTTTAAAAAGTTTTAGAAATAAAAGACTAAAGGACAGACCTTTTGACACTGAAACCTTACACAGGCAGAATGTTCATTATGAAGCAAGTAGAGCTAAAGTAAAATAATCTGGTTTTGAAGTTTGAATTCATTATTTTCTCTTCTGGGAACAAAATCTAAATTTCAATCCAAAATAGCCTGTAGTATTTCCCCCTAACATCTTAGAAAAATAATTCACTTAGATAATACATGATTATTGTTGTTTTTTTAAATGTTAGACCTGGTATTTATAATATACTCCCTGAAAAATGGCACTTTCAAATAGTGCCACTTAGAAATTCACTTTTTCCCCCCATTCAGCAACCAGTAGCTGAGTATATGCAGCCTCCTCAGTGTGGTGGTGGGGAGGGAAACCAGGAAAGTGAGCTCTACAATAGAGGGTAGTATAAATACCCAAATGAATATATTCTGGGAAAATTTGTTGGAAAAGTCTGTAATTTAGTGAAGTCTTGTGGTACTTCATCTAAGCAGAATTTTGAGACAGTCAGAGGGCAATTTAGCTAAGAAAAGAGAAAGGAAGAGAACAGCCAGAAGGGACAGCAAGGGAAGAGACTGAAAAGTAAAGGAGAATGCAGGTAACAAGCAAGTCCTCTTACCAAAGCAAAGATTTACTAAAGGGAGGCAGGGTAAGGAGGATCTTACAGAGGTTCCATGTTAAGGAGTTTTAATGTCAGCCCTTCACATTGTTAATGCATTAATTCCTAAAACAATTCAGAGGTTATTTTTCAGATGTGGGGAGAGGAAGAAATTATGTAATTTATGTCGTTACACATCTAGGAAATGGCAGAGCCAGGGTTGGATAATTAGAACACAGGTTCGAGACCAGCCTCAGAAACTTAGCAAGACCCTATTTCAAAATAAAAAATAAAATCAGGCTGGGGGTGTGGCTCAGAGGTAGAACGCCCCTGGGTTCAATCCCTAGTAACACACACACACACACACACACACACACACACACCACTCTACACAACTTGGCAACTACGTAGATAGACCTCTGAGCTACTCCCCCTCAGCCCTATTTTATTTTTTATTTTGAAACAGGGTCTAAGTTGCTGAGGCTGGCCTTGAACCTACAATCCTCCTGTCTCAGCTTTCCAAGTACGGGGATTACAAGCACGTGCCACCACACCCAACAAGAGGATAGATTTTAAAGGGATAAAACCAGAGAAAATAAATACTTGTTTGTAATCTTATTACAGGAGACCAAGGAAGAATTGACAAGGTCTCAATTATAAGTGCTGGCAGTACAGGACAGCAATCAGGCCTCCTATAGGCTCTTGACTCTAGACTCCCTGGGTTAAAATAGCTTGGCTCCAGCAATATATCAGCTGACTGTAGACAAGACTCCTATGTGCCTAAGTCTCTCCACCTACAAACTAGGAATAGTAGCATTACCTGATAGGATTTCTTGAGGATTAAATGAGACCATATACATAAAGTACTTAGCCTTGTGACTAGTTACCCATTTTTAGAATGCTACACGTGACAGAGTAATAGGACTGTTCTATTAAGATTAAAATGAACAGGGTTGGGAAACTGATTTGGGCCCAGAGAAAGGAGTTAAGGGGAAAGGAGACAGGGAAGACTAGTTTTTAGCTTGCCAGGTATGTTAATAGGTAGGCCACCAACTGTGAAAAAATTGATTTATGGGGTACAATAACTTCCTTTCCTTAAAGTGTTAATGGGGTGTCTACACATGGATGTGTAGACGCAGTAAGGAGTTGAACATGAATATGAACCTCAGGGAAGTGTATATGGAGGCATTAGCAAATAGGTAATAAAATGTGTATGCAAAGTAGCAGGCCAAGGATATTTTGAAAAATATGGACATTGTGTTAATATAAAAAAATGAACCAGGCGTGGTGGCATACGCTTGTAATCCCAGTACTTGGGAGGCTGAGACTGGAGGATCCGGGTCCATGGCCAACCTCAGATACTTAGTGAGGCCCTCTGCAATCTAGTGAGACCCTGTCTCAAAATAAATAAAAAAATAAGGCTAGAGGTGTAGTTTGGAGGTAGAATGCCCCTGGGTTCAATCCCTAGTACCGCAAAAAAGAGCAATGAAATCTGAATGACATGAAAATGCAGAAAACGAGACTCAGTACTGGAAGAATGGACAAAATGATACTGACATTCAGATAACTAGCATGTTCCCACTATTAGAGAATATGAGTATACATACTAAAAGCACATTTTGATCCCAAGCCATAAATACCAAATAAAGACAAATCCCCTTTATATACTATACTGGACTTCTAACACTCTTTTAAAAGCATAATATAATGGCTTGGGTCTCAAATTTGTCCCAAGAATTATATCCAGTTAAAAGCAGGACATGAGCTGGGTGTGGTGATGCATGCCTATAAACCCAGTACCTGGGAGGTTGAGATAGGTAGAATGACTCGGTTCAATCCCTAGTACCACCACCATCACCCCCCCAAAAAAACAAAACCATTACATGTTAATGCTCTAATGTCAGGATGCAAACTGGCCAGACTTCTCTTTTAGGTCATTTTCCACTAGTATCTACAATTTTCTTTTGGCAAGACAGGTTAAAAACACTACTACAGAACTGCTCCATCCACTTAGCAAAGTAGTATCAAGTGACTTGAATTGTCTTACCATTTGTGGAACAAAGCCTTCCTTTAAAAACTAAGTATTACTGGGATTTAACAGTATCACGTCATGAAACTCAAAATACCATTATGGACCAAATAAGCAATTCCAGCTCAAAGTGCCTGGAATGTGATATCTAAGGACCCAAAAACTTCCCATTTTTGTCTTCTATTACCATGTAGATTCTAAAGCAGTAGTGTTTTGGCATTTCAAAATGAAAATGTGAGGTATTTCAAAATATTATTTCAGGGTAGGAGGTGACAGCGTGGGCTATCAGTATTACTTTGTAAGGAAGAGGTGCTATTGATATTTTTGACAATGTAATTTTTTAGCATGTCTCACAACTGAACATTTCACACTTCTGCTCTGCCACCACCCTATCCCCAATACCAAGCCTATTATCTGGAAATCTAGAATATAAAACACTTGAGCCTGGCTTAGTGACACACACCTGTAATACCAGTACTTGGGAGGCTGAGACAGGAGGATCACAGGTTCAAGGCCAGCCTCAGCAACTTAGTAAGAGCCTCAGCAACTTAGACCCTGTTTCAAAATAAAAGAAAAAATAGGGCTGGGAGTGTAGCTCAGAGGTAGAATGCCCCTGGGTTCCATCCCCAGTACCACATACACAAACACAAAACTTTTATGTACTTCCACCAATTACCACATTTACTAATTTTACTTCCAGAATGATTAATAGAAACTTTGACATTTTCTTTTTTGATACAAACATTTAGCTGCTAACATCAAAGATTAGAACCCTGGATGGTTAGTCCCCTTTGGACAGAACTAACCACTCAATCTAGTACTGTTTTACAGGTGCATATGTGCTCACAGGGTGGGACTCAGTAGAATACATACATACTAACAGCCAAGGCAAGACAAACCCATCAAGTAGCTGTGATGCTCGATAAAAGGTAAGGCCCACTCCTATTCCAGAGGTAATATCAGACCTTGGTCTTACACCTGTTATTGTAATTTATGCCAGGTACTGTAATTTATCCCATCTACATGGGAGGCAGAAGGAAATAGGATATTAATTCTGATATGCTCTCCCTATGCCCACCACCTACCTCCTCACAGTGATGTGTTCAGTGACTGCAAAACCAACTGGAAATACACCTCAAACTAATCACAACAAAAACAAAACCAGCAGGGTTATTTTCAAAGACATTGTCAGATGCTCCCTTTTTGTCTCTTGACAGGGTGGACACAAGAGCACTGGCAACATGAACATCCACAAAGCCAGATGAAGGATGTAGAAGCCCTACTATTTTGGAAAGCTTCTCAAATAATATCCCACCACTGCCTCTTAAAATTAAAGAATTTAAGTACTAACTCCCACCACATGGGACAAAAAATCTTCTTTGCCTGTCACATAGGCAGGAAACCAGCTGACCTGGAGAAAAGCCCTCAGACCTAACACCTCTTTCAGAACTCTTTCCTTTAGATTATATTCAATATTATCATATAGGTTACAGAGCAGGGGAGAAAACAATCAGGATTATTTTATTGAGTCCTATGGAAAAAGAGAAAATATGCTCCAGGCCATGGAGATGACCAGCCAATTTTACCTCACCCTCACAATGAGCTTTGTAGAAACTGTGTTTCTGACCTAAAGCAGGAAAACAAATATTTAGACAAGAAATGAGAATATTGCAGATTTCACAAATATCTTGTACACCAGTCTGTAGTTTTTAATTAGAATTAGTTACCAAAGACATTTTACCTTTCAAATCTGTGACTGTACTTGACAATGTTTAACAGCGGCTTTATTAAGCAAATGCTTGAAAGTATTCAACATTAAGTTCAATTTATTCCACATTAATGTTAATAATACATTATTAACAATTCTTAAACATTTCAAATCTACCAATTTAGAAGTACAGAGGCTTGGTCTCAACTCTTCTGAAATGACATGAAGACTGAAAAAGCCTGGGACTTGAGTCCAACTCTAACCAACAACCACTACATCATCACTGGTGAACTCATACGAAGGAACTTCAAGGTTGAGAGGTGCAGGCCCCTTCCGGATCCTGCCAGATGCATCATAGTGTGACCCATGGCAAGGGCAGTAATAACCACCAAAATCTCCTGCATTTGCAATGGGTACACAACCAAGATGAGTACAAACACCTATCAGGATAACCCATTCAGGTTTCTTTACTCGTTCTAAATCATGTTGTGGGTCCCTCAACTGGGACATTTCCACTGCAGCTTCCTGATCAATTTCCTTCTTGGTTCGATGGCGCACAAACAGGGGTTTGCCTCTCCATTTGAAAGCCATGTTCTTGCCTTCTGGAATATCAGATAACTTGATTTCAATTTTGGACATGGCCAATACATCAGCAGAAGCACTCATGCTGGAAACAAACTGAGAGACAACATTCTTGGCAGCATATGCGACACCCACGGTAGTTGTTGCAGTTACCAAATAGGAGAAACCTTTTCTAGCCTCACTGCTCTCTTTTGAAGACTGTGTGCTATCTAAAACTTCAGCGCGACGATAGTCGGAGAAATCAGGCACTTTGACATCTGTATGGGAATATCGAACAGAAGCAGGAACTGCAAGGCAAAAGGTTAAAAAACAATTAGATGAGTACCCTGAAAGGGATATATATCAGTTAACAGACATATATTCACAAGTAAAATCTCAAATTCCAAAAATGTGAAACATGGTGGTACTCACTGTACTAAAAGTGAAATGAAGTCAACTACTACCTATTACATTGGTATGAAATCACAAGATAATATTTATATTGAGCTCCTCCAGGTTGGCTAAATATGGCTAATTCAGATTTTGTAACTTATCAGTGCATCAAGTTAAAAATCACAATGAACAGCAATATTTCAATTTCTAAAAATTCAACTGCTAAAACATACTATACAATCATCCTAAATAATTCTCATATTCTCTGGATTAGAACAGACTCCGAAACTCATCTAATCTACCTGGTAAATTAAGGCAAAAATCTAGTTTTATATCCCTATGTGCTCTCTGAAATAACTGGTAAAGAATCACAGAATACTAATTACAAGCCAATACACATTCTGTGATCTAATACTATACCTTTAGTTGCAGGAAATTTAAGGATTTCTAGTTTAGACTGTAGGGTATAAATTAGTACTATTTTACCTTCAAGTAAAACCACTAATGGGTAGAAAAGGTCATCCTGATTTATCAGAATAGGCAGCTCTTAAAATAAAATCTGCAAAAGAACTAATTATTTCAATTTAACAAAGGAAAGAGGAAATTTTTTATATCTCCCTCCTCAGTGAAGTCCTATAGCTTCCATAAGAGTAAGGAAATGGGCATGGTGGTTCACACCTGTAATCACAGTACTTGGGAGGCTGAGACAGGAGGATCACAGGTTCAATGCCAACCTCAGCAACTTGGCAAGACCCTTAGCAACTTAGAGACACTGTTTCAAAATAAAAAATAAAACAGTGCTGGAGGTGTAGCTCAGAGGTAGAATGCCCCTGCGTTCAATCCCCAGTACCAGGAAGAGTAAGGACACAATTTTTCTTTTTCATTACTGTGGGCCCATCAAGTAGTAATCTTCTACCACAGGCCATAAAATAGATCAAATGTTTGGGTCAAACAAACGTTAAATAAACAAGTAATTACTGCCTACCTAGTACTTTAGGAGTAATTTGTTTAGGGGGAAAAAACAGCTATGTCCTCTCTCCCATATAATTTGTAAATAGTCTGACAAAAATATGAATTTACTGGGATTACTTTTAAGTATGTTTCAGGAAGCAAACCTCCTTGCAAATTATACACTGGTTTTAGAAAAGTGACAACAAGTTTTTCCTTTCTCATTTTCTTGTTTCCAAAGACCTATAAAATAGATTTTCATTATAAAAAAATTGAAATTCTACCTTGGTCTGCTAAGCTGCCTCATCCTAATATACTACTTTGAGTAGTCAAACACTACAATACAGAATATTTCCATTGCTTTTCACAGTCATTAACTTTATGGAAGCCACAAACATTCATAAATAATGATGAAAACCACCAAAATCACTCTATGTACTTTTTTGACTAACTCAATCATTTTTGGAAAGGAACTAGAACACGGGTAGTGGCAACCTAAGACTGGCATCTATGGCTTTGTGGAATCAAAGTGATATTACATCATGTACTATTCTACCTAATGTTAACCTGATAGTTTAAGAATGGCATTTTTATGAATTTGTATCAAAGTATGAATTACTTTCCACTGGAATTGCCTGGATCACAGACAAACGATCGTTCATATCTAAAAGATAAAGGAACCAAGTTCATACTTCTACCTTAAAAATAGTATCCACTACCACTAACCCTTCATAGTATGCAAGGTAATGTATAAGAACATTAAACAGAATGACTGTCATTCTCATTCACAGACTGGGTGGCAAAAGAAATCCAGTTGTCTTCTCTATCTAGCAGGTTACTGGGTTACAAGGCCAAGAACTCTTTAGAAAATTAAATGGCCATGTTGCAAAAATCATTAAAAAATTTACATGAGCTGTATTAGGCCTCACTTTTAGAAGCAAGGATGCTAGATGTAGTTCCAATCTAAAGCAAGATCAAATACTTATGGAAAATCACTTAGAAATAGTGAAAATCTAAGACAAATGTACCAACTTTTTTTGTTGTTGTTTTAGTTTTGAGATGAGTTCTGATGTGCCTTGGAAATCTCCACAAAAGACATGCTACCTTAGTGCAAACTTCCTAACTCAAAGATCTTTTGATCCTACCCCTACTGTCACTACCCATCTTTCTATAAAGGAGATTTTGTGTGTAGGAGGGGGTTACTGGGGATTGAACCCAAGGTATTCTACCTCTGAACTACACTCCCAGCCCTATTTTTATTTTTAATTTTGAAACAGGGTCTCACTAAATTGCAGAGGGCCTCGCTAAGTTGCTGAGGCTGGCCTTGAACCTGTGATCCTCCTGTCTCAGCCTCCCAAGTACTGGGATTATAGGCATGCACCACCATGCCAGCTTAAACAGGAGATTTTAAGGTGAACTTAAACTATAAACTGAAAGCATGATTACAAAAGATGTCTTTTTTGTGTGTGTGGTACCGGGGATTGAACCCAGGGGTGTTTTACCTCTGAGCTACACCCCCGGCCCTATTTTTTATTTTGAAACCGGGTCTCACGAAGTTGTGGAGGGCCTCACTAAGTAGCTGAGGCTGGCACTAAGTAGCTGAGGCTGGCCACGAACCGGGATCCTCTGGTCTCCGCCTCCCAAGTACTGAGATTACAAGCGTGCGCCACCACGCCGGGCTAAGATGTCTTTTATCTTATGGTTCTACATTACTTGTCTGGATTTGGGAAAATATTCTTATAAGACGGGTCTCCTAACTTTCAGAAGAAACTGTGTAGCCATTTGACAAATTCTAAAGATTCTCTTTACCTTTGTTATTAAAATTTTTTCTTTTCCTTTGTTTCTCACCTCCAGGTCTCAAGACAGGCTTGAAATGGTCTAGGGTATTTCACTTCTGCCCTACATAGTTTCTCCAAAACCCACTGATGCTCCTAAACAAATATTCACTCCCAAATATTTTGCACGATTGTATACAAAATCTGAGATTGTGGGACAGAAAAATAAAGGAGACACTCTATGCCCTTAACCTCAAGGTCAGAGGAATCATCAATAAACACAATACAGAATGGAAAGTGTTATATGCCATAAAGACATAGAAGAATGAGCAAATACAAAATTTTATTGACCTGCTCCTAAATGGAGATTGAAAGGATGGGTACGAGGCGGGCGTGGTGGCACACGCTTGTAATCCCAGTACTTTGGGAGGCGGAGACCGGAGGATCCAGGTTCGCGGCCAGCCTCAGCTCTCTCTCTCCACTTAGTGAGGCCCTCCGCAACTTCGTGAGACCCGGTTTCAAAATAAAGTATAAAAAATAGGGCCGGGGGTGTAGCGCGGAGGTAGAATGCCCCTGGATTCAATACCCAGTACCGCAAAAAAAAGAAAGGATGGGTACGACTTGAATGGGTACAACTTGGACAGAAGGAAAACTGAGTGGGAGGATCACTGAAAGTAGAGAAGCAGGGCATGGTAGCACGGGCCTGTACTGTAGCCCCAGCTACTCTGGAGGGGGAAGGATCTCTAGAGTCCTGAAGTTTGAGTCCAGCTTAAGCACACAATATAGTGAGACCTCTTCTCAAAATAAATAAATATAAGTAAATGTTACATACAGAGTAAAAAGATGCCGAAGGGACAACCTGATTACCATGTAGGGGAAGGGTCACTAACTCAAATGTCAATGGGGTCAACCAGTTAACACAAAGAAACAAGTAAGCCTGGTGAGGACTATGATGACCTGGAGCACAGACAACTATAGGAGTAACCAATAAACAACACCCTACAGACTTTATCCATGTAGGATCTGGAGCCCAGTGTTGCCCACTTCCAGTATTTCAAGAGACACCAGAAGTTTCAGTTTTTTAATAAGCAGTGGGATCTGCTGACAGAAAGTGTGAGACACACTCTTGGGAAGAGTACATAGCTTACACAATCAGTCTTGTCAATCCATCATGCTCTATCACAACCCACAGTGTACCCTTATACAGGTCATTTTACCACTTGTAGTTTTGTCACCTCATCTGTAAAATAGGAACATCTCCAACCTCTGCCTCTTCTTCTTGGGGATTAAATTATATCGTGAAAACCCTCAGCCAAGTGCCTGCAAACAGTGCTGGCACTCTACACTGTAACTGACCTTGGGGGCTGTGTGTGTGTGTGTGTGGGGTCGTTGAAGAGGAAACACAACGAAGTTATACTAATAACAATTCCTATTTTCTCCGCATTTACTAAATGTCCAAACTGTACCAATGTCTTCACATAGAATGTTCTCATGTAAACCTCACCACATCCCTACGAAATTGGTAGAACCATTAATCCATTTCATAGGTAAGAAAAACGTTCAGAAACTTGCCCAAGGTCAAACTACCCATAAGCAACAATATCTGTCAGACTGTGCTGGAGACAGTCGAACGCGTGATTCGTGAGCACGAGGTACAAGGTTTAGCCTGTGGAAGAGAGCTCATTCTGGCGCCAAAGGAAAGTCTCCCCCAGCAGCCTGGACCGGCGGAGCTGGAGCATCACGCGGGGCCTCCAAGGTCGCCCCAGGCCGGAAACCGGATTCTCCCAGGTCGGATTCCGCGGCTCAATCCTGCACACCACCGCCCTCCTGGTTGCTGCCCGGGTCTAGGCCCGGAGGGAGCGAGAAAGGGAGACCCCTCAACCCGGCTCACCATTGAGGCCCACGGTGGCGACCAGAGGCCGGCCCGCGGCCTGGCCACTCAGCGACTCCCGGCACAGGAAGGGCCGCTTCACGTCCAGCACCGGCGGCTCCGGGGTGGCGGACACCGCGGCCTGGACCAGGGGCCGCAGCGCGCCCGCCACCCCGCGGGACGTGGCCGACAGG